>WIQG01000222.1:0-261504 GCA_014925785.1 Mycena galopus ATCC 62051 | reverse complement strand
TCCTTACATGAATCCCCACCCGCACCGCGCGCAGGAGATGGGCATGGGCGTGTTGCTTCTGGGTCTTCTGGAGATGGGAATGGTGGAGGGATATCCCACCAGAAATTGGCTGGAAATGGAGCTGGCGGCCGCCTATCGCACTCACCACCATATCGAGGCGCCGGTCGATTCGCCGGAGCTGGCCTACGCGGGGATTCGATTTTGATTCCGGCGGGCTACCACATGCACACGCCGCACCCCCATCCGCACCCGCACCCCCATCCGCATCACCCCCCAGCCCCCTCGAGACGCATGCTCTCGAGGCGGGCTCGCTGGTCTCTCTGTATTCGCTCGGAAACCCGCATATGCCGCAGCTGGAGTACAGCTACGGGGAGACGATGGGGGCCTTTGGTATACTGGGTCACCCGGAGGACACGGTGAAGTACGAGGGATTGGTCGCCGCTGGACATGGACCGGACGGCAACCTGGGGCCACTGGATATATGAACTTGACCGGTCGGGGGTGGGCAGAGCGATGGGATGAGGACATAGTTCGAATGTGATCGTGTGGGTGTATGGTCTTGCCTGCTCTACTGTTGTTTTTTGGGCTGTTTCCTCTTGTCGTACCCATTTTATTTCCACGTTGCCTTCCAGTTCTTGCGACTACACAATACCCTCTCTTCCTCCCATGTTTGTACGTTATTTACCTCGAACCGTCTGCCTGTACAGTACAATTATTTACTGCGTTGTATCGTAGGGTGTGAATCGCCTGCCCATATTACTGCGCGGCTCATTGCTTCGTCCAGAGGTTCTTGTACCCCAACTCCGTCTCCTCTTCAATGCTTCAGCATTCGAATGAATGAAAATGCAGACTAGAAGTGCAGTGGTGTTGATTCTGCAATATGTACCGTACAGTCTAGTTATGTATAGTGTTAAGAAATTGGAAGCCCCGACAAGTGGTAAGTATCTCTGCATGCAGTTGAAAGATTTCAGTCAAGAAGAATGACCCGGCAGGCTAGTTCGTGTTCTGCCAGACGTGAGGGAAGGAAATGATTTTTACAGCGGCAGCATCTCCCAGTTAACATCCCAAGAGAGTGGTTGGAAATGCCACCGCCGCCCGCAAGGGCCTGTAAAAGTTTGGCCTCTCGCTCCCGCACATGTTGATCAGAAAGCCCGGGCGCAGCGTGAGCAGAAGCGGTCAACACCCTGTCACGGCCAGAGGGCCCGCAGATCGCAGAAGATGCTGCTGGGGCAGAGACCGCGAGGGTGGCCGGTAGACGCAGTGAGCCTGACAAAATGTGCACGGAGGTGCTTGAGGACCCCTGGATCGTGAAACGTGCTGCGGGGGACAAGACAGTTAGCCCTGCCTGCAGATGTGGTGGGCTAGACACGCGGTGCCCCAACACATTTGACCTCTTGTGGTGAATGGAGGGCACACAAGCGGTGGCCTTGGATGACGCTGCGGGCGCAGAAACACTGGGGCCAGCGTGTAAGGCAGGCGTTCGGGGGACGCCGGAGAATCCACCGCGGTAATAGGGATGCCATTTGTCTAAGAATCAGAACATCAAGCTCTATTAAAAAGGTAAGCTTCAGACGTCAACATACGCAGTCCGGATAAGCCACCGCCACCGTCTAGCTGCAGAGTTCCAGGGGCATGCTCCCCGAAATAACCTGGAAAATGCGGGATGTATTCGTTGACAGCATTGGGCGGAAATTGACTGGCAACTGTAGCCATGTCTGGCTGGTTTCCCGAGTCTACTTCATATTAGAGCGTTTAATGAGCAAGAATAATGGCAAAACTGACTAGCTAAAGGGAAATTGAAATTAAAGACATTGGTGGTTGACTCATAAATGTCAGTAATGTTCACTATTCCCTGACATTAGCACCAGACAAAACAAAGTGGGGGACATACACCGGTATGCACATTCTCGTGAAATGAAATGACACCCTGCGTACACTGTCTTTCTGGTGCTCTCCTCCACCAACCTGCACGACCTATAGTCGTGGCTTTTACTGGCACAGAAGCATTCAATTATCAAATTTCGCGCGCGAAGCCACTGCTTGAGGCCCGTAGCCTTGATTTTGGTTCCACCTCGTTTCTCCGGCCTGTTAAATATCAATACTCGAGGACAATCATTTTGTGCAAGGCTCACCAGGAGAGCCAAACAACTTGGCCCACGGTCCTTGACCAAACCACTATTTCTTTGATCTCTTTTGCTTTCTTTATGACGTCCTTTTCCTTGTCTTTTTCAATGGGCCGCATCAGTGGATGGGCACAAAAGACCTGTGCGAGTCGAACCGTTGAATGATGCCACGGAATTGGGAACAAAGAGTAGTGGCTGTGCACCCGCTATATATGGATGCCAGTGGTCGTTGGTCTAGTTAAGTCTTGAGGACGTTCGAAATGCATCATTCACAGCGGGAGCACGTATCCGGAGATGTCTGTCTGCGTTTTGTCTGTCCACGCGTGTATATAGAAATAAGTAGGTACGCATACAGGTGTACAGTTGTACAACTCCCCGCGACATATCATCGCAGACGGTCACCCCACCCAGCACACAACCCCACCGCCATTAGTACGCCCGCTCTACTACCCGCGCCCGTGCCACGTTCATCCCGACCACAGTGTTCCCCCACTTCTACTACTCCCAGTTTCGCGACGGGGTCCTCCCGGTTTGTGTCGATCTCCTCGCTGCGGGCACCACTGTTGCTCGCCGACGCGGAGTGGGTCGTGGAATTCAACCCGTGGTGCGCGTGCGTGTGGGAGAAGGCCGAGGCTGCGCCGGAGATGGCGTGTGAGGCGCTCGAGGGTGGTGCGTGTGGTGTGCTCGAGACGTCCCCGTCATCGAGGTCGACATCGGCGTCGTCTGATTCCTCCGGGTCGGAGATACTCTCGAGCCCCATATCGTCGTCGTCGTCGTCCACGCCGGGCCACGTCGGAGGCTCATCCTGGATCCCGGATATCGTGCGCGGGAGCTGCGAGCACAAGGCCGTCAGTACGAGTGGGCGAGAACGAAGATATAATGCTACCCACCTCCTTCACCCTCCTCCTCAAATCCACCCACTCCGCCTCGTCGCGGACCACGAAGCCAATCAGCATGCTCGTGTCTAGCCCGCTCGGTGGCAGCTTGCGCACCCGCTCGGATTGGAACGTGCGCATCCTCGCTGCGGAATACGCCCGGGCAAAGTACCGCGGCGCTCATGAGACCGCCCGCTGGCTGCGCACCCTGCGTTGCGCGAGGCTGAATATGACGAGCTCGTCCTCTGTCATTAAGGAGTGGCCTTGCCCGTGTCTGGGTCGGTGCCTGTGCTCAAAGTCGGGGCTCATGAAGCCGCCGCGGCATACACCAGCTCGTGACTCTGAATCGAACCCCCGCGCGAATCCAGAATCGGGGTTCGCTGAGCCGCCGCCCGCGTACGCCACCCCGGGACTGAGGGAGTGGCAAGAATTGTGTGTCGTGGACGGAGGTGGGGTGCCCGTGCCCGTACCCGTGTGACGAAGGCGACCGAGGTATCGACGGCCCGACAAATAACCGGAGGGGTACAGCGGGAGTGGTGTGGGCCAAGGTAGAGGAGCCTGAGGAGGCCCTCGCCCTGGACGCCAAGGAAGTAGTACGAGGACAGTGGGCGGCCACCTGCGATGCCGACCGAGTGGTGGGAAGGCGTAGAGTCACTGGGTAGGAAGTATTAGCTTTGGGAAGAGAGAATGATGGGAAGGAACTGCTCACCTTGATCGTCCCAGGATATATCGGATTCACGCCGTCCAGCCAGAGTCGAACCCCGAGGAGCAATAAGACCGGCCTGTCGCCCATGCTCTTCGGGCGACCTGAGGACGAGCCTCAACCATGGGAGGAAGAGCCATGTCCATGGGATGAGACGGACGCCATCGATGAGGCGGATGGAACGGGTGCGAGACGACGAAGACTTCTGTTTGGTGTTTGGTACAGGGCACCGTCTGTGGTGACGGAGACGCCGAGTCCGCATGCGGGGAACGCATCGATCATCCTGAAGAGAGTATTCAGCATGGAATTTGAAACGAGTCAACAAGAAAAATAGAAAAAGGCGACTGAATATAACATGAAGGCGGCGGAAAAAGTACGGGTGAAATCCAAGTAGGAAGAACCGCGCCCCATGCAGAAGAACGAAAACACCCCAAAATTGATTTAAAAAAAAAAAGGAGTCATGACCTACCTCAATGGCTCCGCCGCAAACCACATGCCGACATTCTTCTCCGCGGCCTTGCCCGCGGGCGCCATGCGGTACACCCCGAAGGGTGCTGCGGGCGCGTTGAGGAACCAGAAGCGTGGAGGGCGTGCGCAGAGGGGTAAAGAGCAGGGAAGGGCGGTGGGTGTGTTAGTTGGAGGGGGTTCTGGGGAGATCGTCAGTGATTGAGGTACGGGTGAAGTGAGGGGAAGGAAAACGAAGAAGAGATGGATGGAGACAAGTGGGAGGAAGCACGAGAGCAGTGTTAAAACATAGCGGCACGCCAGCAGCGAAAGTATGTGGCAAAGTCTCCGCATCCCCACGCGCCCCAAGTCCCGCGAATTGGAAAACGCCGCAGGAAAGAAAAGCGCTGCAGATGCGAATACCTAGCACCTCCGTGCTTCACCAGCCGAGCGCGCTAAGCGCCCCATCTCGTCCACAGGCTGGAGAAACGGAACGAGTACCACAACAGAAAGACGCTGCACTCCACAAAACTTCGAAAGCGTCGCGGTATTGGAGGCCGCCGCGGGTGCGAGCATCCGTACCAAGAGGTCTGCATCTCCGAGTAACTCTAAGCTCTCGCTCCACCCACTCTCGAAAACGCTTCCACCCGCTCCCCAAGTCCCAGACGCAGAACCCGCGGCAAACCGCAACCGCAGGTGCGAGCACCCAACATATCAACAGACCACTTCCTACTCGCACTAGAGTGCTTCTTTCCACCCGCTCCTACCAGTCCCATATTTCCAAACGCCTAACCACCCCGGATACAAGGGAGCAAACCACCGCAGGATCACCTCACGCTCTCTCTAATCTCCCACTCCGCCCACTCCCAAGAAACTCGACATGGCGCTCAGACCCGCGTGGCGAAATCCCGACGCCCGAAACCTCAGCCTAACAGGTAGCTACCTGGACTGGGAACGCGCATACGAGCGACAGTCCATCTCCGGAACGCGCTAAGCTCACATCTCATCCCCTCTGTAGAAAACTCGACTTCGTGAAATTCAAAAAAAGCTAATGTCATGGCTGTGCAAAGACAGCTGGCACACGACACGAGAGGGGAGAAAGTGGAGGCGGAAGGAGAGAAATGGGGCCACAGCATAAATGACCGCAAACCCGCCGCACACAAGAAGATTAGAACTATTCTCCAGCCTCCAGAAATAAAATAAAATAAAAGAAACTCGCACTCGCCTCCACCCTTTCCGCTCGCGAGCAAGCTTTGGCCGTTGCGCAACTTGAGAAGCTCCCAAGTCTTGTCGTTGTTCGTCCTTTAACGGGCGCAGCTTGATGAGCCATCGATGTCGTCTTGCATCGCCCTGGGTCTTGAGAAAGCGTGTAGGGATTGAGGGATTGATCCAGGCAACCACCGGTGTTGAGAGGCATGAAATATAGGCTGTGGAGAACGGAGGGAATGACAGAAGGCGAAGTGATCGAATGATGGGCCGACGAGTACACCCGTGATCGCGGCAATGCTCGGCCAAACACTAGAACGCCAGCATACCGAAAAGGAAAGGTGGCATTGCGGGATGAGTTTTGAAGCTGATTTGATGATAGTGAGTTGCGTTCAAATTTGAGGTCAAAACCAAGTCAAACAGAACGGCCGCCGAAATGAAATAGTTGCTGGAAAAGAATGACAGTAAGGTCATATCTCAACTCGTTACGTGAATTACCTCAGCTATGTAGCGCTACATATCCATCTGAATTTTTCCTGATGTGGAATCGAAACCTACACATTAGGTAAGTCGGCAGGAAGTGAGACATATAATGGGCTGCTACCTGCCCCGATACATCCGAAACCGCCCGCAGCGGACACCTCTGCTGCCAATACCGGCGTAGAAGCAAACGCCATGGGCACATACGATTGGCGTGGTGATCACTGCACATACGAATCAGCATATTGCATTGTCAAGAGTACGTGTGGTGGGCTCACTGAGGGACTTGGTAAGTGGGGTGCGCAGCGGGATCATCGTGGGCGCGACAAGAGATTGTGGGGCGTTATCAGCAACGAGAGTCTTTTAGAAGAAGAAGCTGATCAAGCTGGTCTTGAAATAGTAATCAAAAACCGATCCAAGACGGCCTGGGGAACAGCGGGGCTCCTTATTCCGAAGCTGACGGAAGGTTGAAATATGACGTATTTACGAGGGCAGGTGGTGTCTGGGCTCTGCTAACATGGCACAGATGCCCGTGATTGGAACTGGCGAGATATATCCCGAGTCTGAGGGCATTCATGCAACCGGGGCGGGGAAAAACTAGGAAAAGACGTAAAAATACATGATTGTCTCTGCATACCTCAGCGCAATAGTTGGGTGGAACATTGTAAGTGAGTGACGGCCTCTTCGTAAAATCCACGCAGAACATCCTGAAGATGATCAGGTCGGGAAAACAGAACATCTGATAGACCAGGTAAGGCCGAAACGGCGAGAATTATATGGAGCAGACATAGAAGTTACAGAGTCGAAATCCCGAGCAACAGCACCGCAGGCTGAGTCGTCTAGTCTTGAAGACGGGTCGAAATCCGAGATGTGTTCTGCACAAGCACCGGTGACGAGCAATGCCCAGTCTGCCGCTGCTTCTAGGGGTGCGACCCGTAGACCCGTAAGCTTACCCGTAAATCCGACCCGTGACTTGATCAAACTGGTCATAACTTGACCAATTCTGGGATATTTGCGGGGATTCTTGGGTCAAACGTTGCCCTGGAATGAAGTCCTTCGGTCCCTACACGATTTGGACCCAAACATGATCCAGATTGTCCAGAAAATGACCAACTTTGATCGGTTTGATGCACCCGTACGTGATTTTGCAGGTTACGGGTTTGGTGCGAACGTGACTGTGCCTCAGTCAAAATCCCAATCCCAAATCCCTCTGGCAGCATCCTGGAGGGACTAATTTAGTACAAGCTCCATATTTTTCTTTAATTTCTCCGGCAGAATTGAGGTCGTGTAGTCCAGATTGATTTCCCATCAAGAATTTGACCCGTACGACGGGTCGCAGCCCTCGCGCCGAATCCTTTTTACTCTGGAGGACAGGCTCTCACATCGATGACAGCTTTCAGCTTGTTCGAAGTGTAAAAGTAAACATGAAACGAAACTTTTCCGAGCCTAACTAAATTTATGCAACGTTCGTCGTTCGGTATGCGAGGGTTGCATTTAGGGTGGCATTTGGAGGTGGTCAGAAGTTGAAGTTGGGACTCAGATACTCGGATCTGAATCCGAGCCTATATCTGAATCCGAGCCCATATCTGAATCCGAGCCCATATCTGAATCCGAGCCCGTATCTGAATCCGAGTCTGCCTCAGAACTTGAACCTGCATCGTGTTTGCTGCGGCTGAGTGTGGCTGTCTCGCCGTTGCAATCAGATTCCGAACCGTCGCTACAGAGGTTGAAGAGAGTTGATCAGAGTCCACAGGTAACATGTGGTTCACATACCAAAAATAATCATCTCCCAGCAACTGATATGTCCTGGCTTTCGCATGCGTGTCCAACAGAAAGCCTAGCGAACACATACGAGCCAGACGATCCTCCACATCACCACTAAACCTGAATCCACCCATATGAATTTCGACAGTGGCCATTGAAGGGAATGGTGAATTTTCATTGCTGCTGTATTTTTGGAGAGACTCGATCATGGCCACCATTGCATCACCGTCGAGGGCACTGGTCGAATCACAAGTGAAGGATAATTTTGTTATGAGGGGAAGGGAGAGGGCTGGTGCGATGGGGGAAGAATGTATTGTGAACGCCTGAAACAAGTCATCTTCTACACAAGCCTCCACTAGGCATAATGTCTTCAAAGTCGGAATGAGGCGCAGAAACGGCAGAAGATCGGTCAACTCCATCATGACCCTGGAGAGGATCAGATATTGTAGATTGAACCGTGATCGCTCATGTGCATCTTGCAATGCTCCAGGCGGAATACTGAGTTCCGTTAAAGATAGCGTCTCCAGTTTGGGGAAGGACAAGGGGCCCAAGAGGATGAACGACACTGCAACCTGCTCAGCAGAACAGCAAAATGCCGTAGCTCGTGCAGCGGTGTCATCTGGAAGTCCGGGGGTGAGCCTGCTTGCGCAACAAGCCCACCCACATAACCCTTCTCTAGCTGAGTACACTGGGCCAAAATTCCGCTGGCGATGTGAGGAAGGGGTTGTGAGATCGCCAAGGATGTCAACTGTGCCCACGGAAACCGCGCCATCAGGATGTTTAATGGTGGTGGGAATGACACATCCAGGTGTAAGGATCGGATCGATGGTGCGTCCTGAAAAAGATCAAGGAGTGCGGGGAGGCTGGTAGTCAGGGAAGAGAGTGTGTGACCGGCATAAAGATCGATTGTGACGGTGGACAGGATGGGGAGAGGCCGACTAGTGACGGGTATATGAGACCTGATATCATGTCCCGTCAGATGGAGACGAATGTCCCGTAACCTTCCACACAAATCCCACAGATCTCGAAGGAATTCCGCTTCTGTGCGCAGCCTGACCCGTTTACAAAGTGAGGTTGAGAACGTTACGTTCAATGGTAGCATAAGAGCCCGGGCAGATAGGTCTTTGATCAAATATGGACCACTCGTGGGAAGACGCACAGTATCCCAAAGCGAGGGTGTCTTCAAAGCTATCTGACGCCAGCGGGAGGACACATGAGTTAGAACCAGCGGTGCCTCAAACGTATCGGTGCTCGAGTAGTCTGGCATGGCCTCCCCGGGATCTGAAGGTACACCCGAATCATGGTGCCTGAGGCTGCGGTCGCGACAATGCAGGAAGATTTCTGCAATAGTCTCCACTGGGAGGCGCCGTAGAGGGGAGACCATAGCCTTTAACGCATCAATGGACTCTCCGACCTGTGCTTTTCGGGACTGCACAGCACCAGTGTTCTCGGTGTTCTCGAGCAGAGTCAGCTCCGTCATTCGGGCCTCGAGCAGACGACGAATCTCTGTCGCCTGAAAATCTGTGGGGGATCGATTTGTGTGAAGGAGTGCATCGAGGTCCATGAGGAGGTAAGCTCCCGTATCACTCGAAAAGGCTGAGAATGATTGGAGAATGAAGGTTGCTCCCTAATTTGGGTTCAATCACGTGTGTCATTTGTGGCTTTCGCTTCCTCAGGACCCGGGATTATTTAGTCTAGATTCACTGGATGTGCCCGCGGAATGCCCGCCCACTCCGAACGAGCGCATCCACGCCTGCGCCGTACGCCGAAGGCACTCACTTCGAACGCCCGCCACTTCGGTGACTTCACATGCGCCCCGCATTTCGAGCGTCCCGCCTGCACTTCGAACGCGGTCCGCCCACTTCGGACGTGTGCCACTTTGCCACGCTCACTTTCAATCCCGTTACAAAGTGTGTCCCTTCTACCCCATGCCTGGCGTTCTAACTACCTTCGAAGCCGGCTGTACTCCTTCGAAAAGGCCTCACTCCCCGTGCATCTGCAGCGGCGCCCTGCTCGCCGGACCCGCCTGCGCCCACCCAACCCGCGGCCGTCCTCTTCTACGCCCCCGACCTGCTCGCTCCCACGCAGTGTAGAGCCTTCGCCCGCGCTCAATGCCGGCCCCGTGCCCATGCCTCATGACCGCCGCAGCCATGCTCATCGTGTGCATGCCCATACGCCCCCGCCACTACCTCTGCAGTCAGTGCTCCGCTGCGCCGCAGTCTCCTCACACCGCCCCACATCGCGCCCTCATCTCGCCTGCGCAGTACCACCACGACAGTCGCAAAGGGCGTATAACCAGGACCTCCCCCGCTCAGTAGGTGCCGCAGCGATTCCCCTTTCCGCACGGCGGGGACCTGTTCCACCGGTGTAGGCATGACCGTCACCAGCATAGTGAGAAGGAGCAAATTGAGTCGTAAGTCGCGCGCCTGCCTTTGCTTTGCAGATGCGTCCCTGACAAGCTTCTTCACTAGCTCTGTATCAAATGGGGCATTATTACCCCTGGCCATCGACTTCGACGAGCTGCTCGCTCCATAATTATACAATTTCGTATTGTTTGCTTCGCTCCGGGAACGCGCCAGCCCCAGCGGAGTAAGGTGTGATGCTCTGTGTCGCAGCCTGCACCTCGCTCGTGAGCTCGCGAGTTCAACGCCCCGTTCGCCAGCTTGAGGCCGTGCTTATTACCTTCGACTCCACCTCGACGCCCTGCTCGCCCCCTCCAACCACGTTCGTCCCGTTTGCCTAGGCTTCTCCCGCTGCTCGACGCTGTATTGGGCACCTCGAAGGCCCGCTCGCCAACACGACACTGCATACGCCAGCTCTACACCCCACTCGCGGGTGTTTGCCGCCCGCTTGCTAGGTCGACCACCTGCTACGTCTCCTCACCCCCACTCCTCACTGCCTGTCCCTCCTTCCGACGCGGACCTCCTCGAACCCGGCGCTGGCGTCTTCCAGCACAACGGACACAGTGGCACTGCCGCCTGGCTCTCCTCTCTCGTTTCGTCGACGGCGGTGCAGGAATCCGGCCCCTCCGCCCACTCGTACATCGCTTTATTCCACAACATTCACGAACATACCTTCCGCGACGCTTTCCATCAAAATCTATTCTCACTTAATTTCAGAATTTGAATCTATTTGCTATGCACGTAGTACCCTCCCCCTTCCTGTCTTCCTTCTCCATGTCTTCATTCACTGTCTACGCGCCCATGCCCCTCGGCGCCTCGCCTTATCGTCACCGACCTCGCCGTCTCTCTCACTGAGCTCCGCACGCAGATGATGCAATATATACTGTACCGCGCAGTTTCACCGTTGTTGTAATTAACCTTCATCGACTCGTTGATTCGTTCACATAGTTGTCTGTTTATACCGCTGCATCGCTGCCCTTATCTCCTGGCTCTAATGAACGAGTGCCCCTGCTCATCAGGGATCCATCGGTCTTTCAAAGAGCTTGTAGAACTCAGAATAAGAAAGGCCGATCGAGTCCGAATTAGGGCATTGGATTTCCTCTTTGGGACAAACACAGCCTCACGATTGTGACTTGTCTTGCTCCACTGGTTCCAACTCGCTCATTCAGCAGCTTCAGCTCACTCCATCGTAGTCCCAGAGATATGGCTCATGGCTCGCTCATAAATTTTGTCCTCAACTTGCACGCTTGTGGAATGTCCCGTCAGACATCATCTGGAATACACTCGCTGGCGAATCAAATCGAGGTCATACTTGCGGCAATATGTCCTAATCGACCCTGGGAAAGGTCCTGCGTCTTTCTTCTCAAGGTCAATTTGCGGTCGCACATTGCAAATGTCCATTTTCACGAACGACTTCGCCTAAGGTACGTACATCGCTTCGTCCCTTCCTTCGAGGCCATCGAACTTTGAGTTCCTCCCCGCCATACAACCGAACTCAATAAGTTATGTCTCTCTCTTTTTGAATTTGAACCTATCTATTCACCATACTGATCTGCTTGAATCGGACTTGAACCAACTAGATCTGCGCGGGCTTTCGGTGCCTGGCGTGAATTATGTCTAGGGTGTGGACGCCAATTCACGACTTCTTTTTTTCAGGCCAGTTTCCTTCCTCCCTTCTGAATTTGTGTTCCAGTAATTTGAAGTAAGTCGTTTCGTACTTGTTCATCCACTTAATTTCTCGCACTAAATCTTGAACAAATGCCGGCCTCAATTTCATTCCCGCGAGGTGTGTGCATATTTCCATTCTCTACCTGAATCTCTTTAATCTCGTCTACTTCTGTTTCTGCACCCTCAGCTACTTTGAATTCGAATCCAACCAGACGTCAAGACTCACCGGATTTCACAGACCTTGTATCCGACTTGATCTGTGCATGCATGCATGTACCTGCACAAATTCATCACACCACCGCTGGGTCCACCTCGATTATTGTGCGGATTCTTCAAGTATGCAATCCGCGCCTTTGGGAACTCTGGACTCTTTCTTTTCCGGAGTCGGAGCCAAAGAGATTAGATTGAAATATATGGCTTACCTATGATTACATTCGCGCGACTGACTGACTTCACGAACTGGCTGCGTACACTTCGTCTTTCCTTTGACTTTAGAATGTGCGCTAGTTAACGGCAGCAATGTTAGAGCACCTACTCGACCGGGGGTTCTTTTGGTTCTCTTTTCCTCGCCTGCTCGCTGGTGCAACGCCCGAGCCTTGAAATCGTGAGAAAATACCAACCTGCGTTGGGGACGCATCTATGTCTCTCTTCCATCCTGACTTTCGGCGTGTAATTGCACTCAGCTAAATCCTCGACATTCCTGGACTCAGGTCATGATTCATATGCGGTCGGACCGTCCATGGTCTTGTCCCACGACTATTCATCGCCAGTACGAGCAAGTCTGGACAAAGTCAGGACTCGTTCCATTCAAAATAGATGCGAACCTCGTTCTTAACTACGAATCTGGACCCGTGTTCTCGGATAAGACAGATAGGTCAGTACTTGTTCCAGTGAGAATGGACTCGCACCTTGTTCCTACTGCCCGTGATGCTTGAACACGGGCATACATAATCTCGTCTCAAACATAAACCTAAATCTATCAAGAGATGGGCATAGTTTTTGGGGAGCACAAAACGAACATCTATGAATAATGGAGGTAATGGAGGTAAAGTCGGCCAAGGTTGGAACTATAATAAAATCGGGAGCTAAATACCTCCCATTGGTGCGGCGGGTAGTGAGAATATCTGATAAGCTTAAAGGTCACTCAATTGAATATTGGAACATGGGCATACATAGTCTCGATTCCCGACATAAGCCTAAACCGAATTCAAACTCGGGTCAGTCGGCGGATCCCAAGGGCAGAAAAGTCGGATGGGCAAAGTTTTGCAGAAAAAAGCGAATATCTACGGATCATAGATGTAAGAGCGAGGACCTAGAAGCAACACCGATAAGCACGTAAATCGAGTCCAGTGAGTCAAGGTCAGCATACCTAGTTCCAAGTTCAACTTCTAGTGTATTGCCTATCTGTCTTATCCGAGAACCTGAGTTCAGGTTCTCGAATTAAATAGTTACGGTTGGATCAGGATTCAAAAAGAGCTGGGGTGCCGAAAGGAAAACTACATGAGCCGAGCGGGCAGAAAAAGTACAAAACAGAACTCACGTTGGATTACTGGAATCCGAATTTTAGAGGAAGATGCGGACTGTTGGAGGAATTTGCTAACCTGAGTGGACGGAAGTCGCTCCTGGCACGGATGTTGAGCCCAATACAAAAGAAACCGGGAGCCGGAATGAAGTCAATGCTAGTCCGCAGGAGATGTAGTTAATTCGCGTAGAGGTGCGGTAGATTCTTGTCGTGGCTAAAGAAACTTGAAGAAGTCCGCATGCAAACTCTGGTTAAAATCCCGCGAAGATCTATCCGGTGGTGTCGTAAGGGAGGCAGTAAGTATATCTCTCGTGACAAGCAAAGGGCGGGGCGTACTTGCGGTCAACGCGGTCGAAGACTGTACATCCAAACACAGGAACGCCACGGGCTACCAGATTGAACCTGGGGGTACGATGCTCTCGTTGTACTGCCCGGTGATGCAAAAAGAACATAAGTACGCGAAGGCAGATCAAATGGGACCTCAAACCGAGAGACCAGGTTTTGGCAGAAATTTCAAGGCAATGAATGTGGTCTCGTGTAAACGAATAATTTGGCAAATGCAAAACTCGTGTGAATGGGCAGGCAATGAATCGAATGGAATTACCAGAGGGCTAGCGTCAAATCATCGAGCCGAATCTGATAAGACCAGCGTTTTGGATGGAACATATTGAGGTAAGTATTGAGTATGAAAGAAGACGGATACGAAGGATGACTTGGTTTTTACAGTGATCCATGGAGATGTTGGTTCAATGAGAAGTCCACCAAGAGCGAGCCTGCAGAGATGAAAACGCGTCGGGCAGAAATTGAATAAAAGTACGCTCAGGGTAACTTACAGCGGGAGGAGATACCGAGTAGAGAACCAAGTCAGACTCGAAGATGGGTAGACCAAGTGATCGAGGGCGAAGACGTTGATGAACAGACCAGAACCGGCACGATTTTCTTGAGCCCAAATAGCGTCAGTGAGAATTCACGGCACGGGGAATAGTTCTGTGCTTTTCTTCTTGCGTCTTGAAGACTTGCGCAGGGTTAATCGGCGAATAGGGACGGCTTCATTGCGAATATTGACGGCTCTGACAGTCGAAGATAGTGCGGGAAAAGAGACAATTGAGGCTGTGTCCATCCAAATTAGGGAATTGGATATCCTAATTTGGACGCTTAGACTCACCTCTCTTCGTCGTAGGTATTGAAGCTCTGTCGACTGCAAGGGCAGTGATAAGCACCAGGGAGATGTTTTTGAAGTAGATAATTGACTGTTTTTTTTGCTAGTTTACCGGTGTAAATAGATCATTGCGGTAGGCTAAGGTAGGGGACATACAAACCCCGCAAACCCCACGTGATCAAGCGTGACAGCGTCCCAAAAAGGTCAATTTCCCGTGAAAAAGACCGCAAATAATGACTACTTGTCCCCGGGCTTATCGGTCCCATGAAATCATAGTAAAAGTATGTACAAATGAGTAGATACCAAGAGATTTAGTCCAACGGGCCCCAAAAATGACTAGTTATTGATTTGGTCTGCAATCACAGCCTAAAACACGCTCTTCGACATCTGGACGCGTCGAAAAGGCGTCGGCAATGCCTTTAAAGGCCAAACATCTTCGGGATCGAGCCAAGAACTTCGTGAAGCGCGTACGAGACGTTATAGAGCACCTTTCACCACGCAAAAAACGAAGATTTGGGGATTCAAATTCAGAGAAGGAAAATGTGCGTGGTGCACGAATACCAATTTTCCGACGCGTCGTTTGACTTTCTGACACAGCCAAAGGCTTCCACCTCTCCATCTGATATCTCTGTCGATGCCACGGCCCAAGATCCCATCACGGAGGATGTATTCTTGACAGATTCTTCACATGTCAGGATCTCCGTTCCCGGTCACTTTCCGTCCCCATATGGCAGCTTTTTCTATCGCAACGCGTCATCAGACGCGCCGACTGGTCCCCCGGAGCAATTCTACCACGAGTATTCATTGAATGAGCCCCGGAAACCTTCGAAATATCGCGCGACTGTCGAGGAGGTGCCCGATGAGGATGATGTCTCATTCTTGGCAGCCAAAACTACCAATCCCCTTGGCTCACTTGAATCTCTCACATCAGAACTGTCGGAGCTGTCAGATACGCGTCTAAACGACGCCGCTACTTGCGCCCAGGCCGCCGCCAGTGATCCAGCAGCTCAGGACGCGTATGCAAATATTTATGACGCGTTCACGGCTCCAGGGAAGCTTCGTGAGGCACCTTCCATAGCCAGTGCCACGGAGGCTGTAAAGGATCTGATGCTGGCACTACGCGGAGACTCTCGGGGGCTTTCGGGCGGGTACAAGGATCCCAAATTTGATCCTTTTGTTCGGGTACGGCTGGAAGGCATGCGCACATTCCTCAACTTTTACACCGATACTCGTTCCAAAACATATTCCCATTGGGGTGCCTCAGCTTTACAAGCTGCCGTTTCACTTGGAAAGGGATCCCATTGCGTGCGCACGTTGTGCAAATTGGCCCGACAATACATCCATGATCGTACCCTGCTCCCAGTCAACCCATATGGAGAATGGAAGGAATCTTTACTTGCCGATGAAGGCCTGCGAACAGACATTGATCTGTATTTGCAAGAAATCGGCAACGACATCACAGCTGAAAAATTGGTTCAATATCTTGCACGCCCGGAAGTGATGGAAAAACATGGGATCACTAAATCCATCACTGTCCGTACGGCGCGAAGATATTTGAATATGATGGGCTATCGGTACACAATGCCGCGGAAAGGCCAGTACAGCGATGGTCATGAACGGCCTGACATCACGGATTACAGGGACAAGGTCAGGCATCTTGTACTGATTTTTCGGTCAAACAAAATGCTTACATGTAAATCAAGGTTTATATCCCAGCAATCAGAAAACTCCTGGCTCGCGCACAGCAGTACACCAGAAACGGTGAACCGGAAATTGGCCCACTGCGCGGTAAACGGGTCATCATTTGGTACCATGATGAGTGCGTCTTCTATGCCCATGACCGAAAGCGGAAGAATTGGTACAAAATGGGTACCTCCAAATTGCACCAAAAGGGCGACGGTCACTCCCTTATGGTTTCCGACTTTGTCTCTGTCGACTTTGGATGGTCTCCGACCTCTCTCGATGGCACAAGGACTGCGCGCCGTTTTCTGAAACCCGGCAAGGGTCGCGAGGGCTATCTTACATGCGATGATGTTGTGCAGCAAGCTTCAGATTTTATGGATATCCTCGACGAGGTTTATCCAGAATTTGAGCACCATCTCGTATACGACAATGCTACCACTCATCGCAAACGCCCCGATGGCTCTCTGTCTGCACGCGCGATGCCGAAAGGCCCATCGAAATCACAGGAAACCAATTTCGGAGTTATGGTTAATGATCGCGACGCCGTTAGCGGTAAACCCATTTATACCGCAGACGGCAAACTCAAGAAAATCAAAATCCCCATGACTGGCGCCGAATTCAATGGACAGCCACAGCCACTGTACTTCCCAGAGAAGCACGAGATGGAGGGCCGTTTCAAGGGTATGGCCATTATCCTTCAAGAGCGCGGTCTTGTTGCAGAGTCAAAAAAGAGAGCTGAATGCCCCAGCTTCAAATGTGCACCTCCAGCAATTGACTGTTGCTGCCGTCGGGTTTTGTTCAACCAGCCCGACTTTGTTGCTGTTGAATCCTGTCTTGAAACAGCTTGCCGCGCGCGGGGTTACTCGGTCCTGTTTTTGCCAAAATTCCATTGCGAGCTCAATTTTATTGAGCAGTGCTGGGGTTATGCTAAACGGGTCTACCGGTTCTTCCCGGAATCATCGCGTGAAGAAGACTTGGAACGCAATGTTCGCGAGGCTTTGGCCGCTGTTCCGTTGAACATGATGAGGCGGTAAGCCATCATCATGATCGATGTCATTCCCCTGCTGAATTTTTATAGGTTTGGTAACCGCTCTGCCAAGTTTGCCGATGCCTATGCCAAAGGTCTCAACGGTAGGCAGGCAGCCTGGGCAGCACGCAAGTACCGCGGTCATCGCGTCATTCCCGAGTCCATTCTTGAAGAACTTGAGGCAGCTGGTATTGATTGAACTCCGTTTTATTTCTAATGTTCTATAGTCCTAGCTTCATTCTAATTCTGCTCATAGAGTCCATATTTTGTAGCCATAGTACCTCTGTACATCTTCTTGCACCTTTGTACCTAAATGTATTTCTTGAAAGTGTTTTTGCCCTACCAACCAAACTTGCAACGACATCTCCTCAATCACCACTGCCTAAAAAATTAAGCCCATCCAATACAATATTATTTATATGGATAAGAACAATTTGATGGAAGGGATTTATTCAATTCTCAGTGGTTGGCATTCAAAACGCGATTTTCGTGGAGATGTCCGGATTTGGACGAGAATGTCACATCAAAGTCACGGCACGTGGGGTTTGCGGGGTTTGTATGTCCCCTACCTTACGAACATAAGGTGAATCAGAGATATTCTAAGGGGAGACAAGGCAATGTACGAGCGAGAAAAAATAGTGGGGGATAAAGGGAGGGAGGACAGGGAGATGGTAGCGTAGTGTGTGATTTATAAATAGGCCGTCAATGCAACGATAACGTAGGTACTGAAAAATGTAACAAACTCACGCTCCACGCCAGCGACGAAGAATCGACTCCTCGATCAACACCCGACTACCACCCTCCACGGCTCGAGCCCCGGAAGAGCGCCGCACCGGACGTGCTTAAGGGAGCGCTGTAAATGCGCTGGCAAACCCGGCGTCGGGGGAGCTGGCGAGCGGGGCGTCGAGGACTCGGATGCGTGGTAACGCGAGTAGGCGAGCGACGAGTGCGCATGCGCGTGCGTGCGACGGGGTTGGAGACGGGTTATCGTGCATGAAACGGGCTTGGATGCGCAACGGGGGTGCTTACGGCGGGTTTGCGTGCTCGTAGAGCATCTGCATCTGCGTGAGATTTGGTCTGCGACCAAGGGTACGTCCGTCGGGCGATAAGCGAGCGTGCGGCGGCTTTGCAGCAGCGTGCGCGACCTATGTGGTCGACGACATGTGCGTGCGATTGGGATTGGCCTGGGTCCGCGTCGAGCGTGCGTGCGCGACGAGGTGGGTGCCGCGAGCTTCTGAGCGCGGTGAATGCGGATGAGCGGTGAGATGCATGCGCGACAGCTCTGCGTTCGCGACGAGTGTGCGGGCGTGATGCAACAGGTGTGGGCGACTAGCGTAGGTACGCGGCGAGCCTGGGCGAGCGACGAGCGTGCGTCCACAAGAAGTAGGCGTGCGCGGACGGGAATGACGGAGGTGCGTGCGCGATGAAGTAGGCGCGACGAGCGCGGGATGAAAGTGTGGGTAGTAGCTTTGCGTGCCGGTGCAGCGTCCAGGGGACAAGACCCGTGGCGAACAAGGCAGTCGAGGGCGACGGGTGTCGGAAATCCAGGGGCGGCGTCGACTCGAGGGGCTCGGCGGCTAGCAGCAGAGGCGGTGAGTGCAGCGTTGAGAAGCGCGTGGCGGTGTGATGATGGCGTCCTCGACCTAGAAGTAGTCCATCCGCTCGTGTTCGAGGTCGTTGACAACGGGCGCGGGAGCGGCGGGTCCCGCTCGACGCTGTTGCCGCGGACGTGCGGGTGCGGCGGCTCTTCGGGGCGGAGGGTGTCCGTTAATGGGGAGAGGATCTCAGTGGACTCGACTTTGGACGCCGGGCGTTGAGCGAGGGAGCCTGACCGCGAGGTGAACTCGGGGTCATGTGTGACAGAGTGGCGCTGAGGGGACAAGACCGGCGTCGAGTTACCGCTATGCCTCACGTCACGGAGGTCAGAGTCGAGGCGGCGGGCGGAACATTGAGCGGGGGTGCTCAGCGGCGAGGTGGCGGGCTCGGCGTGGTGTTTGCGACTGCACTGTCGGCTTGGTCAACCTGACGGGGAGTTTGTGAGCACGGCGAGGGCGGGGCAAGCTGTGTATCGGACTCGCGAGGATTGCGGCTAAAGAGCGAGCCCGACGTCGAGGTGGCGAGCCCGGCGTCGTGTGCGGGAGCGCGGCGTCAAGGGAGCAAGAGCGACGGGTGGCTTTGTCCCACGTCGGTTAGTTAAGGACTGGAGCTCAACACCGAGCACGGGAGCTCGGCGTCGAGAGTGAGAGCGCAGCGGTGACCTAGTTTGGGGCTGGACAACCTAACTCGACCACCAAGGTGCGGGCCGAGCGCGGCGAGGAGGGACCCAGCTCGGCGTCGACGTCCCGAGTTCCACGTCGAATTGGCGAGGGCGGCGTCCAGGGTGTGCAGGGGCAGCGTGGGCCCGAGCGCGGAGACACTGGGCAAATGGGCTGGGTACGCATGTACCTTGTGCTGCGTGGCGGCGTGCGGGGCGAGGGGGACGACGTCATCCTTAGTGGAGACAAACTGCGTCCGCTCGTCCCCGAGATCGTCGATGAAGGGGGCGAGAGCTGGACGCGGGGCGTCGGCGCTTCGAGGTGGAAGGGTGTCAGTTGGTGGGAGAGGGTCTAGAGGAACATGGTGTTAGCTTAATTCGAGCGAGGCAGATTGAGGGGACGACTAGGATGGGAACGAGGAATGAAGTACGACAAAAAATTCAGAGAGCAATGCCCGAATGACATCGATTGGGCGCACATTTTCATGGAATAATGACAGAAAAGGGGATGGGGGACTCACCAAACCGCGGATGCTTCCCCGGCGCATGCATGCAGCACGGCAACTCCTCGGGAACGCCCTCCTTCGAGATCGCGAAACACACGGGGTGGCACCACCGCCCGCACACGTCGATGTCGCAGTGTGGGCTCGAGAGGGGGAGCCCGGCGTCGAGATCGCGCGCTAGCACAGGAGCTCGGCGTCCAGGGCGAAAGGGACGTGGGGGCGGAGGGGAGGGCTCAAACGCCGACGTGGCAAAAGCGGCGCGGTGCTTTGGAGCTCCACGTCGTGTGGCCGAACTCCGCGTCGGGTCAAGTTGCGGGGCTTGATGTCGAGTTGCCCAGCTCGGCGTTGAGGTGGGGAGAGCGAACCCCTAGCGCGTGTGGAAGCCCAGCCGGCGTTGAGCGGGGGACGAGGCTCGACAGGAAGCAGGACGGCATGGAGGCCCCGAATATGACCTGGTGTCGACGTGGTGACGGGGGAGGTTAGGCGGTGATGATGTGGCAGCCGCAGCGCGCCAGTGAGGGAATTCTGAGAACAGAAATTGAGTTAGGGGTGACAAGGACAAGGGAAAACCACATACCTGAGTCGATGGGGCGTTTTGTACATAGGAAAGGCCTGAGCTCAAAGGCGCCGTGCTAGACGATGACACCAAAAGACGAGGGTGAACCCGGTGGCAGGCCGTGGAGCGGTGGGGTCTTGAGGGTCGGCGGCGGCGACGGGGGCACTACCCCCGAGAGAGGCCGACGCGTGCGCGGCAACGCTACTGCTTGGCTCTCCCGGCGGCGGTTTCCCGGTGGAACGCGGCGACGGGGTGCGGTCGTGGGGACTGGTGGTGGCGACGGGCACGGCGAGCAGGGGTGGGGCCGACGCGTGCGCGGCAACGCTGCTGCCTTGGGCGGGCGTTAGAAGTCCGGTCGTGCAGAGGTTAGAAGGGCGGGCGGGCGTCAGAAGTCGGCCAGGGTAAAGGCGTTCATAGGGTTCGAGGAGTCGGGCAGTTGGGCGGTCGCGTTCGAAGTTAGCACGAAGTGGTGTGAGTGAATGATGGAGCAAATGAGGATCACGTGGTGTTTTTGTTGGGTGGCGATGCGTTCCCGCAAATTTGCGGGAACACCTGTGTTTCAGAACACGAATTCCTGGAGGGTCGAGCTGGCGTACGGAATAGTCCTAGTCGTAGATACAAAGCGAAAGAAACACAAGTATTATTTATGTTTTCTTTCCTTGATAGGTTTCGCCTTTGAGTCCGCTTTGCGTTCCTCCTTCGATTCAGGCTTGGCTTTTCCCTTCGCCTTGACCTGGGCCTTAGTATCTGGCGTCTTGTGTTCGGTGGGTGGCTTTGTCGTAAAACGCACATTCTTTCTGCGCTCCGCTTCCCGGTCCTCGAACGTGCGTATAAAATCCTGAATCCTGGTCATATACCGATTCGATAGGTCGGAACCAAGGTGCAAGACGCAGGACCACTCTGAGGGCCCGTCCCCAGTGAAGTACTTCTCGGGGTCCTCCGACTCAAAAAGATCTCGACTTGTTTGGATTCGATGGAGGTCATTGAGCACAGCATGGGAGAAAAGAGGGGTTGTGCGGTCTGTGCTCGGCGAAGCGCTCAGAGCTTCGGCGAATTGCTCAGCACGCGTGGCACGCTTGTTGGCGCGTTTGGTACGCTCCTCGCGTTTATCGTTCAGCATCGTTTGCCGGTCTTTTGCGGTGCCCGGGTCACCATACATCTCCTCCTCCTTTCCCTCCGTCCAGTCGCCGTCCTCTGCGAGATTATCGAGCTGCTTTGCAGCTGCCTTCAGCTCTTTGAGGGTTTTCGATGTGTATATTTCTCCATTGAGCTCCACAATCGACCAGCTCCTAGTGACTCGGCGTATGCGGTAGTAAGCACCGGCTCCGGCGAGTAGGAGGACCTCGTCCTGTGTCCCAAATCGCCACGAGCAGAAAAGACAGAGTGCCTGAGCCACAGCCTGGAGTGTTGCATCTCTCAGAAGGGTATTTAAATCGGATAAGAAGGACTCGATTCGTCGTGTGTGGCGTGTCGGGCCTGGCTTCAGCTCTCCCAAAAGGGCGGCCTCATGTCCAGAAACCCAGAGGCAACGGGGCGAAAAGCCTTGCAGGTGGGGTTGAAACTCGTCAAAAAATTGGGAGAGATTTTGACCGACGAGCTTTTGGCCAATCGTTCCCAACTCATCAGCGTATCGTGGCTGAACGATGGGCATGACAATCGCGATGTCGACGTAGACACCTTCGGCTTCTCCATCTGCCTCTGTCCTGCCGGAGTCGTCTGGGCCAGGAGATGGGTCCTTCGGACTGACGTATACAGGGAACTGCGGCGCGATAAGGGAGTATCGAAGGTCCCCGGAGACGATGAGAGCGGCAAAATCAGCTGTCCAGTACGGATAGATATGGTGCTCTAGATGGCGTGGGTCAACAGTCGTGGAGTGGCTGACCGTCTGTGCGAGGAAGCGGTGAAGGTTGAGACGTCCCGGGCTAATGTTGCCCATAAGTACTCGACGATGCGATGAGGGACAAGGATGGGACAGATTATATTGTCGGGCGGTTCAGAAATAGCGGTTGAAGGACAATGGAAGCCAATGGATAACGATCGACCAAAAGAGAGACCAAAGAACAAAAGAGAGACTAAAAGAGCAACTCCCTTTGTCTCCATGTCGGCCCGATGACCGGGCGATCACGTGTCAAATACGAACATCTTTGTCACGCGCATCAAACTTCAATCGACTCTTGCCAATGCTACCCGCCACCATGTCGACGAAACAAGGAGCGTGAGTCTACATTATTCGTCTCGGTTGTCCCAGTTAATGTAGTCGCTCATTGCCTGCAGGTTTCCCTTTCGCAGGCCTGTCAGCCAACCTCCGCCACTGCTTGGCGTCATAGAGAACGGCCGTTCGACGCCAAAATACGTACTCGCTTGGGTTTGTGAGCCCACTAAATTCTTCAAGAACCTCGGAGGCGGAGAACTTGGGAAAGTTCACTGCTGTAACTTCTCGGACGTAGTCTCAAAGAATTGGAGGACTCGGCCGAAATTTGGGTCTGTTGGCCAATTTCATCGTTAACCCACTGTAACATACTATGTATGCAGTTTTGGCCTTCGACCGCTACCGTACCCAGGACCAGATGGGAACTTCTACCTCATCGTAATGTTCAATGAACCCGATGCGAATCACATCACACGAGTTCGCAATTTAACTCAAGATCCTCTAATTGAATCCGCCAGAGTCTCCATGGGCGTGGACAAAGATAAATCGCTCGAGGCGACCCTCCAGTGGTTTCGGTGGCCGCTGAACTGGCTTCAAGCAGAGGAGCGCCGGCGGGAGATAGCAGTGTTGGCACAGCAGGGGAATGACTCAGACAGTAGCGACTCAGAGGGCAGTGATGAATCAGAAGAGGATACTGGATGAGTGAGCGATGTAGATTGACGTCAACGAACCATTACGAGCACACAATTTTGTAGTATGCAAGCCTGGTTCCTGTTTCGCAACGCATCGCCCTTCACAGACTCGCTTTGGTTCCTGGACAAGAGAATGAGGGAAGGGAATAAAATAATAAAAGTGGCGGATTTTGAAAATCAAGCCATATCTAGATAGCTCTCGACACCAAAGGACAAACTCCAAAATCCGGCACAATGCGTGGAGGACTATTCACGAATAGCGTTCACAGCGGAAGAAGAAAGATTTGTTAAAATCGAACATCAATAGGCATTTCACTGACTTGAGTGAAAATTGATCCCTGTGGAAGGGAGGAACCGGATTGACTCTAAAACCGCTCAGAAAAATCCACGATGCATGGTAAGACGTGGAATCTCGATCCGCCGCAAGACCGGATATTAGCCATCCGCGACGCAGGCTGTGGTAGCGGCACCAGCTAGCGGAGGGTGGGTGGGTGAGGAAGGCGGGTAGGGATAGCAGCACAAGACGTAGATCGTGAACGCCACCGAGTCACACTCGGTAATGGCACAAAGTACAGACGAATTGGCCAATAAACGGTACGACAGAATACACGACAAGTATTACACGGTTTGGTGTAATCTATATGAGCACAACAATTTTGGTTCGAGAGTTCGGTTCGAGGAAGAGAGGAAAAGAAGAGAGAAAAAGATAGGCAATATAATGTCAAGTTTTTGACAGAGCAAGAAATCGACAGTGTATACGTATGTGAAACCCCCAAAAAAAATGAGACACGGAAGAGAGTATACGCGACGCGCCAGACTATCCGCCCCGAGAATGTTGATGCTTCTTCCAGCCGCCCCGCCTGCCGGACCGAGGTGTGAGCTCTAGGACATTGGAGGGCATGGTCTGTGGACCCATCCCATTGAAGCGTAAGGGGTGAGGTGCGTGGTGTGAGCTGGGAACCGAAGCGGCCGCGCCGGCCAACGGAATGAGGAGGGCTCGAGTGGGGAGGGTCTCGCCTTCCTCTTGGGAGGGAGTGCGCACAGGAAAACGGAGTTGTGCTGGCGAGGATTTCGGGTGAGCGCGACGGAGGAGAACCACGAGCTCGTGGTGGACGGTAGCAATTCATGCCGAAACTCGGAGAAGCCTGAGGGAATAACGGAGAAGCCTGAGCGAAAGGCTTAGTGAAGGAGGGAGAGGGCCGCAGACGCCGTGTTGGTGAACGAAGGAGAGGGGAACCGCGGCGCCTTTGGGGATTGAAGAACGAAGGCGGCGCGGGAGGGGCGGAGACAGTGATGGGTGAGAGCGGGAAGGGAAGGGGAAGGTATGGTGGCTGCGGAGGGCACCGACAGCGGAGGAGGTGAAGGTGGGGTAAAGTGGGCTGATGGACAGCCAGGGGCAACGCCTCGCGCTTGATTCCACTGGTAATCGCAGCGAGAGCGTTCGCGACTGCACGACGCTTGGTACCGCCAGTGGAGAGAGAGAGTTCGGTTTTGCCGCGACGAGGCCGTCATGCTCAGCGCACCGTCCTCTCCTGCGGCTGCACCTCGTCCAGCGGTGACGATGGCGGCTCCGCGACCACAAGAGGCTCGCGACCACAAGAGGCACCGCGCGGGCATCTCGATGTCCTACTGTACGGGAACGTCGGCAGCGGCGCCTTGTCAGCCGCAGAGCGCCGAATGCCGTCAAGGATGCGACCGAGGCTGTCTTCGTTCTTGGCGACCGCCGCGTTCTCCTTGTCGTCGCCCTGTGGATCCTTCTCGCGTTCGCGTTCGCGCTCCCTCCTTCTCCTTCTCCCGTTCACGCTCCTCTCCACCTCCCAGTGCTTCTCCCGCTCCCGGTCCTTCTCTTCCGCTTGGGCGCGCTCGATCTTCTTCCTAGCCTGCCACTCCTTAAATGACACCTTGGCGAGCCGGGGAGGTTGGGGGCAGCTGGTGGCAGCGGCGAAGGATCGCGTGCAAGAGGTGTGAGCGGGGTGCTTCTGAGAGCGGGAGACTGTCAGCTGGCGGGGCTGCAGGCGATAGCGACAGGGCGGCCCCCGCGTAGAACACGGTGGCTCCCCACGGGCGAGAGCGTTTCCCGCGGCGACGGTACTATGTCCTCGAAGGGCGTAGACACCGCTCGCTCCTCCGCGAGGACAGGAGGCGGGACGTCGGGTGTGGTGTCCGCCTCCGATTCGGGTGCGGGGCTGGAACTCGCGGGCGACGGGCGGTACTCCTCGTCGCCTCCGACATAAGCGTATCAACGTCGGGCTCAAGGGGCTCGTGCGTATCCTCTACGTGCGGGCCGGGGTGACTGCACTTCTGACGATGACTCGGCAAGGGTGTGCACGACGGGCTCATCGAAGTGCACTCGCGGCGACGCATGCACCTCGTCGTCCCTGTGCGCTGAGCTCTCAAGCTCCACAGATACCGAAGCGCTCGCAACTGCGTCCGCCGTGGGAAGCATCTCCACAGCCGCAGGCTCCGACACAGCCTCTCCCGTAGCTGTAGCATCGCTTCGTCTCTCCGTCTTCCTACCCCACTTTACACTTGCCGAATCCCCGTGCTCTAGCACCTCCACATCCGTGCCCGCAACCACGGAGAACCAAGAGGGTCGTGGTCCCGCATTGGGATGCGGCGACATGTCGACATGAGGCTGAGGCGCGCGAAGCTCGTGCTTGGCGACGGGCCCGCGGCGGCTCCGGACGCCAACACCGACAGCGGGAAAGGAGGGTGGAAGAGCGGCGGCGGCGGGGGTGCGTGCATCGAGGGTGAACGCTGCCGCGTGTCTGGGCAAGAAGCAAGGGCATCAGCCAAGGAATAAATCAGTCGGAGAAAAGGCTTACCTGAACTCATAGCGAGACCACCACGCCCTGCATCGACATCCACCTCCATCGCAGCGTCGGGAGCATGCACCCGCCCCTTGCCCTTGTCCACCCGCGGCGGCGCAAGGCTCCGCGAGATCGCCGCCCCGCCCGCATCCTTCCAACGCTTCCGCATCTTCGGTGGACACACTGTCTCCGTCTTCGTTTTGTGTCGCTCACGCCGTCGCTGTGGCTCCCGGACGCGATCCTTGGTTGCGGAACGATCTGGCAGGGAAGAATGAGCCAGCGAGCAACGATTACAGGTAAGTAGAAAGAACCTACCGGCATCCCCGTCCCCCACCACATCCACCTCCATATCCACATCATCCTCCGTTTCCCACTCGCGCTCCGGTACCACGTCCTACCCACCCTCGCGTTCGACGACGGCGTAAGGCTTGCTCGTGCTTATCGCACCTGCGCCCCGCTCCCGGTCGCATAGTAGACCTCGTTACTCGCGCTTGCGAACGCGTTCCCTGCATCGAAGTATCCGTACCCGCCTGCGTACGCGCTCCCATAGCCATCGCTGCCGTATATCTCCCCATCCCTTCAAGCATGACGCCTCCCCATCCGCCGCTGCCCCGCACGCACTCCCCCGCACGCACCCCACGCTCCGCGCCGATCAGCGGTCCCCAGCGCGCCGCCTAACCGGGAAGAGGACGCCTTGGGAGTGGGGTGAAGGAGACGTGATGTCGAGGCGGTGGCGGGCAGGAGGGAGGAAGAAGTCGACGCGGAGACGTAGGAAGCGGACGGGTGGAGCGCATGTATTGACGACGATGCAACGAAGGGGCGGGAGACGCTGATCGGCGCGGCGTCACGCGCGCGGGGAGGGACGAAGACGACTAGGCGTGAAGGCGCGGCGTATCATCGCCTTGATGTCGATATTAACCTCCATCCCTTCGAGGTGCGGGTAGCGCTCGTGCAGCGCCGGTGCCAGCTCGGCTGGCGGGAAGACGAGGCGCTCGATGGTGCGGATGACGCATGCTTCGTCTCCGCTCTGCTCTTCCGCGACTGCCCTCTCCGCAGATACGCCCCGCTTCTCCAAGCCCACCACACAAGCCTGAGGGAGTCGAAGTCGGGGAGTGCCGCTACAACGCGTCACGCATCGCCGGTAGCCATCGTCCATCGCGCATTCATCGGATCGAGTCGAGATGGTGGTAGGTGAAAAGGCGGAAGATGGTGACGGCATCTCAAAATCGCCGAAAAAGGAAATCGCGCAAGGGACGTCGATTTCGAGACCCAGATGATTTGCGGCAACCCAAGGCCAGCTGCAGGAAATGGGAAATTGGGATTCGAGGTACGAGGCTGACGCGGAAGGGGTAGAGGTCGGGGATTGGGGTCGAGATCTCAATTTCCTTGCGTAGTCCATGACAGCGAGGCAGGTTATGCAGCCGATTCGGAGTCGGGGATTGATTTGAGGGCGTAGCATTGGGCGAGTATGTGTCGAGGCAATATTTGGGGTGCAAGGGCGAGTTGATTTGTGGCGGCATCAAGTTGTCAAGGAAAGAAGCAAGCTTGGAGAAAAAAACGTAGCGCGGCATCCAGCTTGCGAAAGAGGCACCGAGCTTATGGTGTCAGCTGGCGAGCGGGGCGCTGAGGTGGAGAGCGCGGTATCGAGGTGCCGAGCGAGCGGGGTCGATGTGCTGAGGTGCCGCGCGAGCGGGTTGCCGAGCCGTCAAGGTGACGTCCGTGGGCCCCAGCTGGGGAGCGGGGTCTCGAGCTCGTGCGGGCGGTGCCCAGCTGGGACGTAGGGTTTGGAGCTACACACGAGGTGCAAGCCGTACGTGCAGTAGAAATGGCGTAGAAGGCAGCTCGAGGCGGCGGGCCGTTTGGCTGGCAAACGGGGCGGCAAACGCGCGAGCAAGGGGCGCCGGCCTAGCGAGTGCTGTGTCGAACTGGTGCCCGGGTTGTCGAGGTGGCGGGGCGTCGTGCTGGAAAGCGGGGCAGCAAACGCGTGCCTTTGCGACCTCGAAGTCACGTTGGCAAGCTGGGCGTCGAGCTGGGTAGCACTACAGTGGCGTAGGCATTAGTGGGAACGGAAAGAGTGGACAAAAAGACCCACGTTGTAGAATAATGTCAACGAATGGATCAGATTTTTGGATAGCGTCGGTCTACCAATGCGTACGGCCAGACGATGACGCAGCGGAAGCGCATGATAAAGTTGGGCCGACAACTATGGATATCTAGCGGTGTCTATCTGGCGGCTAGACGCCAGCAACGGGTGCGAGGAGCGCGTCAGGAGCGGGAAGCGCGTGCAGAAGACGCGTCAAACGCGTTATTTGTGAATCGGTCGGCGCGCAGAGACAATAATTTGGTGGAAGGACGGCCGATGCTCGGTGATGTGGACCTTATTGCGCCAGCACAACCCCAACACGCAGAATTGGGGGTTTACACTCATGTACACGAGAGCGCTTAGTGCGCGGTCCACACGGTACACAAACAGAGGACATGCGAGATTTTGTGTGTGTTGACCAGAGAGGGTTAGACCCGCAGCTAAATGTGCCGCGCTGCCCAATATGTGGGAGTGGGCAGCGCACGCATCATGATGGGCTGATGGGAAGTAACACAGCCACCAGAAAGGGCGCCGAACTTGCAAAAGTCGTGCCGCAACTCGTCTACGCTGCTCAGGGCATGAAATACTGGATAGGTATACTCTATATAACTTCTTAGACATAATTCAGCTCTCAAAGTAATTTAAATGGGACTATAATATTATTTATTCCTAATTTTGAGGATTTCGGGGCCTCATTAAATGGTTGAAGGACTTACATTGCCTTCTTTCGTGTCTTTGGAGCCAAAAGCGCGTTCAGAGACGGTGTAGGAGCTTTGTCGACGACTGGCACGTGTCTAGTCACGGTGTGATGTTACGCGTTTGTGTCACTGTTAAGCTGATCCATTGTAGCACGTTTTCCGACATGCAGCGGTCACCAAATATTATCGCTCCACCGTCAAAAATTTTGATTTTGAGGTAGTTACAAGATGTAGTTGGGGATTCCAAGCAGTCCTAGTACTGCTCATACAGGCTCATATCAAGACCTTTCAAACTTTGAATTATACAATTTCCGAACTACATCTTGTAGCTATAGTCATTTGAATTGTTTTGGCTTCCTAACTTTAACGAGCAGGCATCGGTGCCATCTTAAAAATCACTCGGCGCAGTCGAAGTACCTGTTGGCAGGGAGGCTTCATCAAAAAATATGTACAAAGATATCAGTGATGGCTCGATCGCTGCCCACTCCCACAATATGGTAGGGAAAGGACGTGTACTTTGATGGTTCCCATCACGTGCCACGGTAGCGCGTCTGATCCGTCGGTCAATTTATTGAACAATTGTCGCTGGAATGATTTCGAATCTCTGCACAGTAGCCTTGAGAGCCTCGAGCTTTTTAAAATTCTGGATTTCACTCGTCTCTCTAGTAGTCCTTTTTCGATTCCTCTTGAGCTATCATTTCCTTACACATTATTTATTACACAGCTTAATGTGTTCTCAGTCGACCTTGTTATATCTCAAGCCCTCAATTCCAAAGTGCGACATTGTTTGCGGCGGGAAGTGTATGTTCTCCTTGTTTGTTCAATTTCAACTTAACTGACTTGTATTTGTCAGGTTTGAGGGAATGACTAGCTGGGTTTGCAAGGTATACATTATCACTGTTTCTACTGACTGAATTTGACCCAATGCTTTGCCCACAATGTGCTGCTTCCAACATTCTTGGGGTACATGAAATGTTGTGATGGCTATGTTTCCTCGAGGATTCAGACTCCTACGGGAATCCGAATAAGGCACCTGAATCATTTCATGGGTTGGTTTCTTACTTGCAGTTAGCAGACTGACTGGCCTATGACCTACGACCTGTTAGGTCGATTAGATCATTTCATGGTGTTGAACCTGATTTTCAGGGACTCAGAGGTCGGGGTGAAAGGTTAATCAACATGTAAATCCACACACCATTGTGAAGGCAAGACAGAGATGTCTTGGAACCGCCTTTGCACCGGTGTCAAGTTTCACGGGCTCACGCCGTCAGAGTCAGGGCGAACCTATAATGTAAAGATCAGCAGTTCAATATATTTTCCGCTGGAAATCGCCACCCATAATCGAAGACTCTTGATAAATCATAAGAGTCTTCCCTTGCAGGCAGACTGCAGATCCGGAGGTTTGTAAACCGTCCGTTTATACACCAGTTTACAAACCAACGGCCAAAATTCGCTCTAAATCGAGGTAAAATTGGAAATAAAATCACCCACTCAACTTAAGTTGTTTTTATCTGACCCAGACACTGATTGGCTTCATAACAGCCCATTTCAAACTATTTGGGAGGAGATCATCAGTCTTGAAGATCAATCATGATATTCTTGGTGATACTATTTCCTTGGTGGCCAGCGTGATTTTGCCTTCAATTTAGTTCATGCTTGTGCCAGAATGGAGGCGGAGCGTCCAGCGAAGGGATTACTCGAGGCTAGGCATGTGGTAGTCATCGAGGGAGGATAGTGTGAGGGCGGTTAAAGTAAGCGGTGGGCGGCGGCGTAGCGGGCAGCAAAGCATGGGCCGTGGGCCGGGGTAATGACGTGGGCGTTGAAGAGTCATGTCGGGCGTGGTGGGTGAGCTCGAGGTGGTTTTGTTTCCAGGGTATCTGGGAAATATCTACCTGGCTGGATGATCTAGGACCCATCAGAATAGGTGTGGGCAGGTGCTGTCTAAAAATCAGGGTTTTAGAATCAGATTTGGGGTCAGAAACAATATTTGATTTTGTTCTAAGGTCCCCAAATCCGGGCTCGCTCCCAATAGGCGAACGACATGATGATTGAAGGCAGGAAGAAAGGGGTCACCGCCGCCGGTGACTCTGATGGCACTGTCACCGTCGCTAACACCACCATCCAGGACGTCTCCGCCTCCAACAGCACTCGCCGCCGCGATGTCGGCCGCTTTGGAAAGCATCAGTCGGAGTTTAAGGAGCTCTTCAAAGGCCTCGCCCTGGGTGAGCACACTGCGGGCAAGTCCCACGGGCGTGGGTTCATGGCGTTTGATTGGCGTGTGACCGACACTTACCATGGCATTGCATGGGCGTTGCACAAATGATCAGAGTTTTCAATGTCCGAAGGTCAAATCAATGATTCCACCGAAACAGCTGGTTCTGAAGCCGCGGATCAAAACACAACTGCCAGAAATTCAGTTAATCTCGCACGGACGTGTGAATACGCGTTTCTAAACAACAACATCTTGATTGAAGCTCTCCAGATTGGCAGATAGAACAGATTGATGTTGTTGTGCGAATGAGATAAAAGCCAGCAAACAGCAGCAACAACAGGAGTCCCCTCCCACCCTCTTACCTCATGGCTAAGAAGGTGGTCTGCATCTGCCCCGAGTGTATTAAGCACCGGGTCATTATTGATGGCCAGAAGGTACCTGGCCAACGAGTCACTCAACAGTTGCGGCGCCTCCATGAACTTGCAGCAGCTGCAAGACGCTCACCGGATTTTGCTCAAGTCCATAATTCCCATCCCGTAGGTGTGGAAGAACTCTCAGATGACGAGGTCGATACCAAGGCCACGGCCAAGTCGGGGAACTCACCCGGTGCGTAACAAAGTTCTACTTTTTACTGAAGAAACCCATATGGTTATGTAGGCCTTGTAATCGAACATGCACTCATTATTCAGCTCTGTTCAGCCTTACTTGTCTGGTTGAATCTGAAGGCTGGTATTAGCCGCGAAACTGCAAACACCATTCTGAAAGCTCTTCAATTTATTCTCACCATTACCCTGGAGCTTGTGCAAGTAGCTTTAGTAGCGCAAGGAATCTTGATTCAGGTTCCAAAACTCCAGATTCCCAGTGATATTCGAACCATCTACCGGAACTATACCAACGAGCCTGAAATCGTTCGTACACCTTGTTGTCCCAAGTGTTATACTCTATACTCCCTGGAAAAAATGCCGGAGCAATGTACAGCAAAGGTTTCGAAAAAATCACGCATCAGCTGCAAGGCCGAACTTTGGCGAACACAATACATTGGAAAGGAACCCAAGCGTGTTCCCAAAACAACGTTCAACACACAGAAATTTGAATCCTGGCTCGAATGGTTTCTGTCTCGAAATACTATCGAGTTCCATCTAGCAAAATCATACCAGAGATCTGCTGCTCCAGACGGAGAAGAGATGTCAGATCTCCAGGACAGTCCACGGTGGAAGGAGCTAAAAAAATTGGGGGATAAATACAACTTGGTTTTTGGGCTATACATTGATTGGTTTAATCCACGGTCAAACAAATTGGCTGGTATGCGATTGAACAATCACGCTTTTTTAAACTCACATCTGTATCAATAGGCAAACAAGTATCGACTGGCACTGTTATCCTCTATTGCCTGAATCTGCCACCTGACGTCCGCTACCTTCCGGAAAATGTCTTCATTGTGGGGTTAACCCCATCACCAAGCAAGCCCACTGCTAAAACTCTAATGCCCCTACTTGATCCACTCATGAAGACCATTCTCTCTTACGATCTCCCAGGAAAAATTGTAAACACATATTCCCATCCAGAAGGTGTGAAGGTTTCAGCTCGAATCATTCCCCTTGTAGCGGATCTTCCGGCAGCCAGAGAAGCAGGTGGATTCCTCTCCTATTCGGCAACAATGTTCTGTTCCTTCTGTCTGCTCAAAAGTGATGAGAAGAGCCGACTGGACTATTGGGCATGGCCAAAGCGAATACCTGCCACTGTGCTTCGGCAGGCAAAGTCCTGGTTCAGAAAGCCGACCAAGGAGAAGAGAGTCGAGTTGGAGCGAAAGACAGGGGTTCGGGGGTGCTCTCTGCATTTGCTCCCATATCGTGATCCAGTAAATGATACAATCCTAGGATTCATGCACAATTGGCTTCAGGGTGTACTTGAACACCAGCTGCGAGTACTTTGGGGAATAGGGCGCGATGCCCGACGAACAAAAAATCTTGGAGAGTTTGATGCAGATGACGAGGATCTTTGGACTGATGAGGATATATCTGAAGCCGGGGGCGAGACAGATGCCCAGGAAATACTCAATGACAACATAAATTTTGACCCCGATGAATTTGCAACTTGGAGAGAGGAATATCTTCGAGCTACACAATCTGATGATGAGGAGGAAGATGATGAAGATACACCTACAGGCACACCAGCACCAGATATTGATGATCCCATGGATGGCTCAATGGACACTACACCTGTTCCAGAGTCGCTTCCTCCAGACGATACAGACGATGAGAGTGAGCCCAACAGTGATGATGAATTTGCAGATATTGCAGTACGAGGGTCATGGAGTTTCACTAAGGAAAATCTAGAAACTATTCGTTGCTGCATTCGAGAGATCTCTCAGTCCACATGGGTGCCTCGGCTGCCGGGTAACCTTGGGGAAAAAAAACACGGCAAATTGAAAGCAGACCAATTTTTAACTCTGTTTTCAGCCATCCTTCCCCTCGTTCTGCCAGAGATAAAATTTGATGATGATCCAGCACGGCATGAAGCCATGTTACAGAGCTTCTGTTCTGTGGTTGGATGTACAAACATTGTAGCGTCCTTCAAAACCTCGAATTCTGCTGCAGATGAATTCATGAATAAATACTCCAACTACTTCTCTTCTATCCAGAACCTATTCCCAGATGTTAATACCCTGCCAACACACCACAATGCAATGCACATCCCAGATATTCTAAAAAACTGGGGTCCTTTGGCAAGCCAGAACGAGTTTATGGGTGAACGCATCAATGGAATGTTGCAGAAAATCAAGACCAACGACCACTTCTGTAAGTTTTCGTCACAAATTGACAGTTACACTCAGACTAACTCCCTGTATTTAGATGATATGGACTATACTAGACTGCGACACTTTGCCCGACTTGGTAGGCTACTGGCCCGGAAGCACGAAAGGGCCTTACAGGATGGTAATAACACAGCCCTGCAAAGCCTCGACAACATTTTAGATCCTATTGATACCAAGTCCCTCCAAACACAAACCGAGCTGGATGAAGAAGCATTGGGCAAATTCCTGGCAAAAAAGAGTCGTGACATTCCAGTGCTGATGTACACCATGATTCTGGATTATCTGGCTTCAGTCGGCGAGCACAAGCTCAATTTTTGGGGTGCTCCTAATGCTGCTGGTGCACGAACTCTTCCTAGTCCAGATCATCGTTCAATGATACTACCTCACAGAGGCAAATGGTGCCAAAAATTCTACGTGGACAAGCGGACATACAGCCGCTCTTCCTCCCATGGAGGAAATAGCTTGATTCAGTTTTATGATCCCGGAACAGACCCTAAAGAAAGCATGACCTCCACTGGTGTCATCACAGCCATTATACAGATTCCTCTTGACAATTTCCTGAGAACATTTATTATTGTCCACAAACACCAACAACTTCCTATTCAATTCTATGCAGACCACCCTGAACTAAAGGCCGCTGTTGTGGATTCGGAACCAGAGACCAACGGGACAGTGATTGAGCCGCACCATGTCATTACACATTTGACGGCCTGGAAACGGCCTGCAAGCATATATGGCACCAAGAAACCTGTGTTAAAAGTATGCTGGGCACTGAACCGAGGCCGTCGATAAATAAGTATCCAACTCTCTTACATCTTATTTTTTCCATCCCTTTCTGTAGAATTAAAAAACCGGGCAAAGCAATTTTGTCGCAGCATTGCCACAACAGTGCCTCTGCTGCATGCTGCAGCAGTTTCAGCGGCAGTCTGCAGCAATGCTGATGAAGATATATTATTTCTATGCACCTAGCATCAATTTTATTGATACATTAGAACTGCCACTTTGAAAAACTAAGGGACAACTAATTTCCTCACAAACATAATCAGTATGGGCTTTTAGACTTAGACAACTGATCCACTCATCTCAATAATACAGAAGAGCAGCCTGAAGCCAAATCTTGAGAACCCTGGCAGTACTGAATCCACAGGGAATATTTTGGTCTGAAACTTAAGGAGCACATTGTAATGGCAATTACCTCTTTTTGTTCAGTTTGGCTCCATAGAAGCTCTTAGGATACATTATATATCAGCTTCAAATTATTCATTTGTGGCCACAGGGTGTGGGGGAGACTGCATAAATACGCGGGAGCCACCTTTACGATCAATTTTGATCGTAAAGGTGCCCCCACGCATTTTGTGGCTGTGCATGGCTGTGCAAGGCTGTACTTGCTTCTTCTCGCGCCGAAAAACATTCGAATTGAGATGGTCTCTAGAAAGATAATCTGGGCAAATAAAGGTAAGTCTGGTTTATAATATTTCTGCTGTCCACTTCACATCAATTTTCATAATGTACTTCCCCATCAACGACTTTACGATGTTCTCAACAAAGATGAAGCGGTGTTCAACCGCCTTTGAATTTGTTAGCCATTAATATCATGTATGACTGGAATGAAAATCAATGATTGGCACATTTTGAACGATGACAAAAGCCGAAAGTTCAGAGAGAAAAAAGAATCCACAGGGATTCTGCAAATTCTGAGTGACTAGTAAGTGTATGTGGGTAGTTTCACCAATTTTACGTATCTGGAATATCTTGTAATCAAGTCAAAATCACTAACAAGCCCTTGAACAGAATCCGGTGGCGGAAGTTGAAGACGCGACGCGCCCAGATCACGTGGTGGGAAAATCGAAGCACGTCACTCTGAGTTGTTCTTTCCTCTCCCGCCCATGCCGCTCATCTGTCTTGGTGGAGAGAATAGATCATCGGTTTATGGACTAGCCACCCACCGGAAATGACCACCAATCCCGCCTGACACACTGCTCTCCTAATCCCAATAATCCCTTGCTACGCTCGTAATGACACCCACGCGCCCTGCGACCATCTCTGAACTCGCCGCAGCCTCCCCAGCCCTTAAGAACCTGCTACGGAGCGCGTACATGGCGCGGGCTCACAGCAACACTCCCAAATGCGGACTCGACAGGCCTGAATCTCGAACGCACATTCACCGAGTACGCACGCGCGGCAACGCTGATTGTGGAGACTATCCCCACGCATCGGGAGTATAGTGTGGAGTTAACGGAGGAGCAGTGAGGGAATTTGACTGCGGTGCATGTCCTCTCTTTCTCTCTCTGTTTTTAGTCCCTTTTCCTTCATGCGATGGTGCTGATATGATATATTTTATTTGTTAGAACGGCCAAGACTACCTCCACAACCTCGGCCGTCTCAAAGCAGTGCTGGTGGACCGCTACGAGCGCTACGAGCGCTACATGCACAGTCCCAACACCCGCCTTTATGGCCACTGCTGTCGTGTCAGTCCTCCCATTCCATTGTGATCCCCGGTCCACGTCCACGTCCCTGTCCTCGTCCCCGTCCCTGTCCCCGCCCCCGCCCCCTTCGCCATTTTGCTACTTTCTCACTCTGTTCTGACATTCCTCCAGCCAGCACCTCACCGCCGCAACCACCACACACCCAATGCGCCGCCCCTCCCAGCAAGTCCACGCACACGCCCAACAAGTCGTTGCAGACGAAGCGGCACAGTGACGCGCACACGAGAGCAGGGCGTCGGGCGGGATGCGGCTGCGGGGTTCGTGTGCGCGGGGGCATTGTATGCCTCCGCATCCACTTTCGTGCACGGTACAGCAGCTGGGTCCACGCTGACGTACCTCCCTCCGCGTCGCAGGCAGCAGTGGCGGCTGCTACGTGCGCGGCGAGTGCCCGTGTCGCTCGCAAGTCATCAGCCGGGTGGGCAGACACAGTTGAGTGCGTGCGGGAGGGTACCCGAGCCGCACGGGGGCACTCGAGGCAGGGAGGATCGAGTTGGACAGGGTGTTGTCGACTTAGCACATGTAACCTATGTATTGTTGCGTGGAAAATTCAAATTCAAATGTAGGACAGAAAGTACGAGTCACAAATCAGAGACATCTATGAGCGAGCGAAACAAAAATCTACATCATGGATCACAACCAACTACTCTTCTTGAAGATCCTCATCGACCTCCATCTCTTCAGCCTCCTCGTCATCTGTGTCCTCAAGATCAATCTCCACCTCTTCTTCGTCGTCCTCAGCATCGGAGTCGCGGAGCCCGTCGATCTCCTCCGCAGACGGGATGTCATACAGTTCCAAAACGTCATTCCCATACTTTTCCATGAACTCTTGTTTTCCCATCTTCTCCCAGTCGTCATGCGCCTCGTCAAACACGAAGTCTTCGAGAGGAAACGCAACCCCAGTGTTGACGTACCGGGCTCTCTCCTTCAAACTGAGCGCATTGTAGTACTCGGGAGTGAACCAATCGACGGGAACATTGGGCGGCAAAATCGTTCCGAGCTCGGAGGCAGGGAGGAGGGGAGAATTGCGAGTGCGAGTTTTAGGCGCCCTGAATTATGGAATGTATTAATGTGTGGATCCATTGCAGTCCATTTAAACGTACTTCTGACCCGCTTTCGCGTTGCGTTTCCTGTAAGCCTCTGCTTCGACATCAAGTACTTTGCGAAAGAACTTGCCAACAACCGGGTTGCGCCCAGGCTTCTTACGCACACTCCGCTGCCCTCCGACTAATGTATGCTCGTCGTCGGAGTGGGCTTCCTCGATGAAGGCCATACGCTGCACCGGCTTTCGGAGCCCGAGTCTGTTTGCGGCGTCAAACCGAACTCGACTCAACTGAAAGGCCCAAGCGGTAAGAATGAGCAAAAAAAAAAAAAAACAACGGGGAAGGAATGACGCACGCGAGCACGGGCCTTAGACTCAACCGAATTCTTGAGAGATTGGCTGAGACTGCCGGGGTTTCGCCTCTCCATCTTGGTCTTCTGAGCCAAAGTTCCGTAGACAAAGTTGTCGTACATGTCACAGAGGAGATCCGTGTCTTCAATGAACTTACTGTTCACGTCCAGCGCACTGAGTGCCAGCGAAGACGAGAGGAATTGGAATCCGGAAACTGCCAAGTGCCGATGAAGTTGATTGTAGGTCGACTGAGCTGGCCCTTCGACATCAGGACAGAACCCGCGCAGGCCAGCCTTCTGGATCATGGTGAAAACAGACGCAAAATGGGTTTCAGGGATGCGTGCAATGTCGTTGGTAATAGGCCCAGGAATCCTTTGTGAATCTGTCTTGAGCTTGGTCGCAAGCTTGGTCGCCGCCTGCACCGCAGTCCTCGATTCGTCGACGAGGGTTCGCATCTGCTCACGGTAGTCATCGACTCCATCAAAGCGTTTGTCGTAATGAGTTTGCGCCTCGGAGGCGGAAGGAAGTACGTCTGCCTGTGTGAGTAGACCTGACAGTCCCCTAATGAAACGCTGGAACGCCCTCTGCAACTTTAATTAGTTGAGTCTGAAACAATTATAAACGGTAGACACACCTGCGTCGGCTTCGCCTTCTCGGGAACTTCCTTTGGACAAATACCCCAGGGATTTCGCATGCGCTTGGCTCGGGCTGTCTCGGTGGCTCCATCGTTGGTACCTGTCCCCGTGGCACCGCCGGAAGTACCAGCCGTGGAGTCACTCGAAGCAGCACCCGGCGCACTCGCGGCGCCGCCGCCGGAGCTGGTGGAAGCACCCGCACCTCTGGCGGGAGGTGTAGTACCAGTCGGTGTAGAGGCTCCAGTGCCCGTAGAGGTACGAGGTTTCTTTGTGGAAGAGTTCGCAGCAGCATCGGGGCTGGCTTTGCGCTTGCGCGAAGTTCCATTGGCCCCAAAGTTGACTTTTGTCTTCCGTTTCCCTGCAGAGGGCTTGGACTTGGTCGAGTTGTTTGCCATGGATATACAAGGAGTAAAAGAATTGAAAGAGACCTCGATGAAAGACGAAGTTCGGTCAAAGAGGTAATTAATAGAACCCGATCACTGATCCGTCCCGCTGTGCGCCTTGAGGCAGGTGGCGTGCTGGAAGATTTGACCAGTTAACATTAAGGTTCAGCGAGAGAAGGTTTGAGTACACGATAGTGCTTGTGGGCATTCTTGGCTGAGACACAATAAATTTTCAGCTGATGCACGAAGAAAGTTCAAGTTACTACAGGTAGTGGGACGAATCCGGACGATGCACAATACTCTCTGGTTGCATGGCGGACTTGATTGTGAAGGTGCAAAGGAAATGGTCCAATATCGGTGGAGGCGAGAAGATGGGGGTCGGGAGCAAGATTGGGCTTGATGCAAAACCAATGCATTTCGACGCTTCTGGCCAGAAGTCTGACCTCGTGGGTTTCGGGCCGTACACCGGAATTTTTGGCAACGACTGTGCAATGCCGTGGCAAATGCCACGGCGAGTGTCAGTCCCACGTCATTCCAATGCCATGAACCCACGCCCGTGGGGCTTGCCCGCAGTGGCACGACGCGTCGATTGAGGGCACCGCATACATGACCTACACGGTCGTCGACAACTCGACGTACATCCAAGCCTGCCTGGATTATTGTGCCGGTATCGAGGGATGCGGTGGGTATTCCCTTTTCCCTTTCCTTTGCCCTTCTTTCCTTGCATCTTCACTTTGGATGTCCGCGGCGGACGAATCCCCCTAGTCTTTGTCAATCTCTTCTACGAATTCAACAATGCGCTCCTCGACTTTGTTTTCAGCCAGAAGTCCAATCTCAAGTGCGCTGCGTATGGCGACATTCACAATGCCACCGAAAAGTCGAACTTTGACGGACAGGCGTCTTACATTTCACTCCTCGTGCTCTCCCTCTTCTCTGACTAAACCAACGCGCACCCTCTCACTCTAGGTCGGCAACGAAACCGTCCCGCTCACATACATCACCCAGAGCAGCGGTTGGGGAAAGGATACTCTGGTTGACCCTGCCACGCCTGACGGTTATGAGCTGATCTTTGGGCCCACTGGTGGTGCTAACAACGCTCCTGGGGTACGTGCCCCTTCCTTACTGCTTGACTCTCCTTTTCTTGTCCCTTCTTGCCCCCCCTTCGTTCCGCCAGAGCAAGCTGGCTTTCGAGTTTCCTTCACGTCTTCTTTTCACGCTGCCCACTCCCGTTGTTGGTCCCTCCCCGACTTCCCCTCTTCTCCTCCCTTTTCCGTCTATCTATAATTCCATCGTTCGAGGCCTCCCTCCATTCAGTACCATCCTTCTTTTCCTCCACTCATCCCCCTTTGTCCTCTGCTCCACCTCCATAATTCCGTTGGCTCAAGACCTCCTTTCAATCAATGCTAACCCGATTGACAGTACATGGGCTTCGCCTTCATCGGTCCGTTGTATGGAACGAAATTAGTAGTATTCTTTGTGGGAGACAAAAGAGATGACCTCAACTATCGCATGCTATTGGAACGCCGTCATGTGTCTCATGACAATGCGTCAGTTTGCAGCCGATTTGGGCGCAGGATGCGGGGGGAGGTTGATAAAAATCGCGGGAAATTATAACATTATTCTATGGCCTCAGAACATAGTATTTTGTGCTTGTTGCGATCTGCGCTGCCTCGTTCGTCTCGTTATTCTAACCTTGTTATCCCTGGCCGTACACCGCCACCTCTGTTAATCGCTCACCACAGCGAAGACTGACGTTCAAGTTTCGAGCGGCACCGAAATTTGATTGGTACGCAACCACTGTCTCTGCATTCGAGCTCTGGGAGCCGTCTGGCTGTACCGGAGCTTTGATGCAGAGGGGTGGGGCCTCTTTAAGAGCAGGGGCAATAATGATGATATGCTGCATCGCTACACATTTTTTTATGATTTGCTTGCTTGCACATTGGACAGTAATGTAACTCTGCGGACTGGATGTCAAGAGATCGAGCATTATTCGCGACCCAGTGGAAATCTAATCCAGGTTCGGCACCTGCCGCTTGCGGCCTTACCCCCCCTCATTAAGGAATGACGGATTTTGCTATCAGGCGAGACAATGCAATGAATTCCCACGTCCATCCCAGGTTTTTATGCGGACATGGCACCCGTTCCTCGACTTTTTTTTTTTTGGTTTGCTCTGTTTAAATTCTTCCTGCCTTCAATCATCATGTCGTTCGCCTATTGGGAGCGAGCCCGGATTTGGGGACCTTAGAACAAAATCAAATATTGTTTCTGACCCCAAATCTGATTCTAAAACCCTGATTTTTAGACAGCACCTGCCCACACCTATTCTGATGGGTCCTAGATCATCCAGCCAGGTAGATATTTCCCAGATACCCTGGAAACAAAACCACCTCGAGCTCACCCACCACGCCCGACATGACTCTTCAACGCCCACGTCATTACCCCGGCCCACGGCCCATGCTTTGCTGCCCGCTACGCCGCCGCCCACCGCTTACTTTAACCGCCCTCACACTATCCTCCCTCGATGACTACCACATGCCTAGCCTCGAGTAATCCCTTCGCTGGACGCTCCGCCTCCATTCTGGCACAAGCATGAACTAAATTGAAGGCAAAATCACGCTGGCCACCAAGGAAATAGTATCACCAAGAATATCATGATTGATCTTCAAGACTGATGATCTCCTCCCAAATAGTTTGAAATGGGCTGTTATGAAGCCAATCAGTGTCTGGGTCAGATAAAAACAACTTAAGTTGAGTGGGTGATTTTATTTCCAATTTTACCTCGATTTAGAGCGAATTTTGGCCGTTGGTTTGTAAACTGGTGTATAAACGGACGGTTTACAAACCTCCGGATCTGCAGTCTGCCTGCAAGGGAAGACTCTTATGATTTATCAAGAGTCTTCGATTATGGGTGGCGATTTCCAGCGGAAAATATATTGAACTGCTGATCTTTACATTATAGGTTCGCCCTGACTCTGACGGCGTGAGCCCGTGAAACTTGACACCGGTGCAAAGGCGGTTCCAAGACATCTCTGTCTTGCCTTCACAATGGTGTGTGGATTTACATGTTGATTAACCTTTCACCCCGACCTCTGAGTCCCTGAAAATCAGGTTCAACACCATGAAATGATCTAATCGACCTAACAGGTCGTAGGTCATAGGCCAGTCAGTCTGCTAACTGCAAGTAAGAAACCAACCCATGAAATGATTCAGGTGCCTTATTCGGATTCCCGTAGGAGTCTGAATCCTCGAGGAAACATAGCCATCACAACATTTCATGTACCCCAAGAATGTTGGAAGCAGCACATTGTGGGCAAAGCATTGGGTCAAATTCAGTCAGTAGAAACAGTGATAATGTATACCTTGCAAACCCAGCTAGTCATTCCCTCAAACCTGACAAATACAAGTCAGTTAAGTTGAAATTGAACAAACAAGGAGAACATACACTTCCCGCCGCAAACAATGTCGCACTTTGGAATTGAGGGCTTGAGATATAACAAGGTCGACTGAGAACACATTAAGCTGTGTAATAAATAATGTGTAAGGAAATGATAGCTCAAGAGGAATCGAAAAAGGACTACTAGAGAGACGAGTGAAATCCAGAATTTTAAAAAGCTCGAGGCTCTCAAGGCTACTGCGCAGAGATTCGAAATCATTCCAGCGACAATTGTTCAATAAATTGACCGACGGATCAGACGCGCTACCGTGGCACGTGATGGGAACCATCAAAGTACACGTCCTTTCCCTACCATATTGGGCAGCGCGGCACATTTAGCTGCGGGTCTAACCCTCTCTGGTCAACACACACAAAATCTCGCATGTCCTCTGTTTGTGTACCGTGTGGACCGCGCACTAAGCGCTCTCGTGTACATGAGTGTAAACCCAGCGACGGTGACGGTGCCATCGGAATCACCGGCGGCGGTGACCCCTGTGGGCGGGACGGACGCGTCGGGAGCCGCATCCACGGGAGGCGCGGTCTTCTGGTTGACCTGGTTGGCGGTCTGCGCGATTAGGTCGTTGTCGGGCGTGGGCAGGATGACTGGGTCGGGGGTTTGGTTCGGGAGACCTTGCTGCGCGGGCGGGACGATAGCGGTGGCAGCTGATCAAAGATGGTGAGTATGAAAGTGAAAGAGGGCGGAGATGAGAAAAGATGTACAGACAAGGAGCGCAGCGAGCGCGAGGAGACGCGCCGGAAGCAGGAGAAACTCGCCCAGCATCCCCGACGACCTTCAAGATGGAATAAACAGTGGTGCGAGAGAAGAAATGACGAAACGATGACCGAAACGACCAAAGGGAGTTGGTACATATCACATCGGGATGTGAAAGACGAAAAAAAGAATCACCGAAACCTGACCCGCACGATCCCTGCATTCCCCCCTCCCCTAATAAAACACCTCGCAGTTCTGGCGACACGGCCGCGCCTTTGACTGGTCAAATTTGAGCATAAATTCGACAACTCCTCCATGACAACTCCTCCACCGACACGACGGCACCAGTTGACAGCATTTCGTGCCGCACTGCCAGCCAGCCAGGCTCCCGCGCCCTGCTTTTTCCACCACTATAGCAACAGCAGCCACATCTACTTCCATCTCCGTATACTTCACGTCCTCCGTGCTATTCGACTGCAACTCCGCCCACCAGCGTCACAGAAAATGACCACAGAAAATGATAGAATCCACCATATCCCGCTGCACACGCGCCCACCCGTTGCGGGGTCATGGGCACATGGGGGCAGTCTCGGCGGCAGCAGTGCGCTGCTTGGGTGACACGCTCTGAATCGGTGATGGCGAGAAGACAGCAGACGAACCGTCGACATTGACGCGGCAGACAGCACCTCCATGATCGGAGACAGCGCCCGGTGCAGCTTTTTGGTGAAGGACCAATGCGGGACAAACACCCAGCCTCGGAAGACATGCTGCTCGAGCTTGGATTAGGCAACAGCGGGTGGGACGCACTCGGCCCGGGCGATTTGGAGGCACTTTTTGGCAATGAGAGGATCTTCAAAGCTCAAGCCTCATGAGCCGCTGAGCGGTGTGGCCTCTGGGGAAGACGAAGATTCGCGAAAGGGCAGGTAGGAACTTCAGAATGAGGACAGCCGTGACTGGCTCAAGATTTTTTGGGGGGAGGAGGAATATTGTGCTACTGCGCTGTACACGAGCCATTCTGCGCACGAGAGAGCTATATTTTTTTGGGATTCAATTCACATGAACACGACCTTTTAGGACAAAGGACGCACCTTTTAGATCAAGTAACAGCCAGAAATATAATATGTCAAAGCACAAGCAGGCACAACGACGAAGTGGACAAGACATTCGCCAGAAGGATCATTGTCGGATAAAGGTCGGAGGACGAAGCCAGGAAAGATACACTAGCACAAAGCAAAGAGCACAGCCGAATTCCCATATATAGGCAAAACATGTATAGCGAAATGCGTTCTACACTTTGTGTGGCGGCGGCTATGCAGCACAGCAACTAATCACCGATTGGACGAAGATGAAGATAGCGAGGAGCGAGATAAGGGAGAGATCAGAGAAGATTCCAGAAGACTACCGTTTAAGGCAGTACCGCATGTAGAACGAAATTTGAGTAAGGAACCAAACCTAAAGGTTCGGCAATTAGTATAGTATTCAAGTAACTGCATCAGAGGATAATACGAGATCCCACATCATCCTATATCTTAATCACGATCACAGCCAGCTGCAGTGAAACAGACTCAGAGATTGTATCTCAGTGTCGGAAACACACTCACTATCAATCCTGATCCAAAAGAAATCCCGTGGCACGTAGAGCCGCCAGCCGATCCTCTATATCATCCGCAAACTTCAATATCTCGGGATATCGGCTCTGTGGATGTCCGCGGTACAAGCAGAGCCTGTTCAGGTGGGAGAATCTGGCGGCGGGATTGCCAGCGTCCCTGTGAAGGTAATCCGCCATGTCGGCAACAATGGACCCCGAGAGCGACCTGAGGGGGTGTATTTCCAAGGTCGTGAGGTGATGGAGGGTGAGTGCATACTTAACGGGGGCGTTGGCAGAGCGACATGTGAGGATTTGGAAGAGCCGGTCTTTAATGCAGCTGCACTCGTCGATGACCAGCGTCTCGAGCGTGGGGAGGAGGCGGAGGAATGAGAAGAGCTGCGAACAGGAGATATACTGCCCGGAAAATGCGAGGTGGGTGAGGGGAAATTGGGACCGTGCGTGGAACGCCAGCAACGTATCGATGGAGAGGTCCAATTTGGAGGAGAAGGAAAGATACTCCAGTTTCGGAGCAGTGATGGCTTGGAGCACTAGAACTCCTGGGGCATCGTCAGTTGAAATATCGAGCCAGGTCAGATTGTCGAGTATGCCAATACTGGGTGGTAGCGGGGTTCCATCTTCCTCGTCATGCTCGGAGAGGTTATCGAGCTGTGCAAATACGAGCGCCGTACATCGGGCCAGGAGATCTCGCGCCCCGAGGGCAGTGAGAGAAACCGAAATAAATAAGTCGGTCAACTGGGACCAGGGAAACGCCGTGTCAAGGAAGTCATCGTACCACGTCAGCGGCTGATGTATCTCCAGGACTCGAAGCAGAGGCGCTGACCGAAATGAGTTAAGAATGACCTTGAGGTCTGGAGCCCCGTTTCCGTTGATCGAAAATTTTAGTGACGAGAGGATCGGAAAGTTGAGTTGTGACGGAAAATCGTCCCGATAAATGTTTGACATTTCCATGGATATCGTTTCCAACCTATGCTGGCAATCCCAAACGATGTCCAACCAATGGCTATCCGCACAATTGCCTCCCGTGGTCGCGACACTCGAGGTGATGCTCCAATTCTCGAACGGCAACGAGGGTGGAGTTTCGAGAGTGAAATGCAGTGGAACACTGCGCGAGCGGCCAAGTATTTCTTCCACAAATGATTCTCTGCCGCGAATAACGGCAGGTGTCAGGAGCATGACAGTGTTCCATAGACGTGGAGTGCTGAGCGCCACCGTGCGCCATCTAGAACACACATGGCAGAGAAGTATTGGCGCACAATTCGGGTCAATGATGGTGTAGCCAGACTCGGCAAGATCGTTGTCCCGACAGATAATGAAGATTTGACTGAGAATCTCCGCAGGAAAGTGTCGAATCGCCGATAACGCGCCGCGGAGAAATACCTGCACCTTTGCTCGCATATTCTCCGGAACTGTGTGGTACCATGGGCAGTCATGGTTTATCTCCAGGTCGGGACCAAAGACGTCTCGGGACTGTAGGACCTCTAATGCGGCTCGAATCTCCAGCGCTTGCTGTTCAGTTGGAACACAATTACTCGTAAGAACGTGGACAAGCTTGAAATCCGCGTCCATTGCCCTGTGGGAGGTCATCAGCAAAAGGCTTTTTGAAGAACGTGCACGTACGCGCCGTACGGCCTCAATAAGTCCCTGCTGTGGGATGCGAACAGAAAATACAGCCGTTTCGAGAAAATTGTCCGGTTTTTGATCGAGTGGTGCTGCTCGATTTTTGTTTACCTCTGATTGCTCTTGATTTACCTCAGCTCCACAACACTTCTCACACAGTCTACAAGCCACCATGGGTACCAACAAACGCGTCTCCAGCGAGAAAAAGAATCTAGTCCTTCACCTGGTCCACAATCGTCGCCGGAGGCAGCGCGACATCGCCCTCGACCTTAGAATCAGCAAAAGCACAGTCGAGAAGATTGTGGCACGACATAAACGTGCAATGCAGGGCCTAGCGGCATGGCCGACGGTCCTGGGAGCCCCTCGGGTACTCTCGAGCATGGATCTTGCGGTGCGTATTGTCAGAGTTTCTCTGCGAACTTTCTGACAGCTGCCAGTAGTTTATTATCGGCTTTCTGGAGAGGACGCCTGACGCCTACTTATACGAAATTCAAAGCGAGCTTTGGAATTTTTGTGGTGTCGAGGCTTCTCTTTCGACCATCTGGGAGGCGCTGAAGTTCCTCGGGTACACCAGAAAACGAGTGCGACACACCCTTTTTCTTTTTCTCGCACTGAATTTCTGTAGGTTTCTCCCATCGCGGCGCAGCGGGACGAAGATGGACAATGTAATTATCAAGTATACATGGCACAAACCTACCGCGCTGACCAGCTCGTTTTTATTGATGAGGCTGCTTGCAATCGGAACACATCCAAGCTTGGTTTGGCCTGGGCACGGGAGGGAGAACGGGCGCGGAGGCACGACATATATATAAAAAGCGTGAAGTACATGTACTGTCTTACATTTTGCAAATCTGTTTTGACCCTTCTAGGTACTCCGTTCTCCCCGCTGTTTCCCTCAGCGGGGTTCTACATCTTGACGTCCTCGCTGGTTCGTACACCGCTGCCACCTTCAACAGCTTCATCGATGGCCTGCTCGACTTCATGAATCCATTCCCTGGTCCAAATTCCGTCATTGTTATGGACAACGCAAAGATCCACAAATCTACTGTGCTGCGCCCAATGATTGAGCAACGGTCAGCCTCTCTTCTGCCTTCCCATTGCTGCCACTGAGATCCTACAGCGGCATGCGACCGGAGTACCTTCCGCCTTACTCCCCCGACGACCCAGCCGAGGAAGGGTTCTCAATGAAGGCTTGGCTCCGTGCAAATCGGGACTATGCGGATGAGGCCCCTGCCAACACACCGGGTGCACCTTCCCCATACGAAGTCATTTTCCGTGCAGTATACGAGTCGATCACCCCGGAGAAGGCCCGGGACTGGTTTACGCACTCTGGATACTCGTAGGAAGTTGTATTACAATACGTACATTAATCTACATATTTGAACAATTTTATCGTACATATTAGGTACGGTCAGAGTAGACGATTCTGGGCCATTCTCGCCTCGATTCTGACGACGATTCTGACATCGATTCTATGTCTCTAATCCCAGAATGTGGCACCACATTCTGGGATTAGAGATACCATCCAGAGAAAGGCAGTGCTAAGAAGTCTATTGGTCTTCCGTCAGCATTCCGTGCACGCCAACACTCTGCGTCCGTCCGCCATCGCGGGCACGCGTAGTGTCCACGCGCTGGCTCCCACTGGCTGCCGCGCTCGCATTTGTCGCCCCGCCACCCACGCGGCAGCACCGGTCCCGGTCCCGTTGGTCCCGCGGTGAAGATGAAAGGGACACCCCTTCGTCCTCCGCCGACACCGGGGACAGGTAGTGCACGCTGGGGACGGGCGCTGGCACCGCCTTCTTGCCTTTGCACTTTCCTTTGCCCTTGGACGAGGACTTTTTCGCGGGCGGCGGCAGCGGCGCGGGCAGCTCGATGGGTCGACCCGGTCTTCCTCGACGTTGACCTCGTCGCTGGCGTCGACGAAGCCTTTCGCGTCTGCGTCGGTATCTCCGCTCACAGTCCTCTTCATCGACACCGGCGCCCGGGAGAGGTCGAAGCACGATCCCGGCAGCGGCGTGATAGGCGCGACGGGGTTGCCCTCCGTATCCACCTCGCTTCGCGCACTGCTGCTGCTCGTCGTCGACTTGGAGCGCGTCGTGGAGCCGGTGCATCTGTGGGAACGGGTGGGTGGTGGTGAACTGAGCGAGATCTACGAGTGAAAGCCACTCGACTCGGCGGGCGACGCGCTCGACATATCGCCGCCGCCGTCGATATCCGCGTCCGCCGCTTTTTCCGGGTCCAAGAGGCTCTCGAGCTCCATATCGTCGGCGTCGTCCATGCCGCCCCACAACGGCGGCTAATCCTGAATCGATCGTTCAGAGTGGTACTGCGCAGTTCTGAAACGAGGCACGCGCGCGCGTAGAGTGCCTCCTCCGCCGCGGAGAGGCGGCCACCCGCTGGCGTCACATCGGTGCTGGTGCTGGAGTTGACAACCCCTGCTGCTGCCCGCGCCGAAGCACGACGACGAGCTGGTCCTCTGTCCTTGTCGTGTGCCCGCAGCTGTACCGGTGCGCGTGCTGCCCACGCGCAGAGTCCGGGCTCATAGATCCGCGTGGAGCAGCTCTGGACTTAGCGACCCTGCGCTCGCACTCGAGCTCCTGACTCATCGAGGCCTCGGGGAGCGAACGGCGTGGGCCTCCTCCCCATGTGTAACCAGGCGCAGCGGCACCGCCGGCCGCTTATAGTACAGGTCGAGATAGAAGAGCCCGTGGCCCTGGACGCCGACAAAGTAATACGACGAGGACGGCCGACGGACTGGGGGAAGGTGTAGAGCGCCTACGCGGAGGTATCGTCAATGTACTGGTAGAGGCTGGGCGGCGAGAAACGCACCTTGAGCGTATCGCAATATAGGATTCACCCCATCGAGCCCGAGCCGGATACCAAGCAGGAGGAGTACAGGATGGTCGCCGCGCGCGCGCGTCTCTGGCTTCACTCCTGCTGCTGTCTTCGTGGAGTATCCGCCGCGCGTTGAGGTCCCTAGTCGCACACGCGTGAGCGCCTCGGGGGAGCACGACGTCGCGTGGACCTCGGACTGGTAGAGTGTGCTGTCGGTGGCGACGCACATGCCCATCCCGCACGACCGGAACGCGTCGACGAGGCTCCTGGGAGAGCACGTCAGTAACAAATTGATACACGAAGAGAGGAAGAAAGAGGGAAAGAACGAATGGGAAAAGAAAGACTGAGGGTAAGGAGCCGAGGGTATGTAGAGGAGGAAGGAGAAGGAGGGAAGGACGAGAGACGCACGTTTAACGCACTCGGCCCAAACCACATCCCGACATCCTTCCAAGCGGCCTTGTCCGCGAGCGCTATGCGGTGCAAGCTGAACGACGCTGGCGGCACGTCCGGAAACCACGAGGGTAGGCGCGCGTGTAGCACGCGTGCAGCGAGCGAAGGTAGGAAGGGCGGAGTGGTAGAGGGTGTTAGCGGGAGATCTGCAGGTAGTGGTGTCAGCGAAGGTGAAGACGAGCACTAGGATGGAGGTGGGAGTAGAAAGAGAGGAGGGAGACGACAAGGAAGAACGGGTGAGTGCTCCCGATCGCGCAAAAGACGGGTCGACACGGCTCGCGAGGAAAGACGCAAAAATCATCCCCAGTGGAGAGACGCGATGGAAAATGGAGCACGAGCATGACGACGACGACGACGGAAGATAACGCGCGATCCACCTCCTCAACGCCCTCGGCGCACGTCGCCTCCATTCGCGAGGAACGAAGTAAAAAATGGCAACAATCCAAAAAAGGAAGGCAGCGCCCCCTGCCAAAACGAACGAGAAACGAAAAGAGATGTCGCACCTTCGACTCGCTGCAGCGCCGTCGCTAGACTATGCGCTGTGCGCGGCATGCATCCCCACCCAGTATCGCTCGACCGGCCCTTCATCCCGCCGAGGCCCCACCACCTCTTCTTCCCGGTGCCGCTCGTGCTGGCGGAGAGGGTGCGCATTTGGCATTTGGCGGCGCATGCCGCCCGCCAATGGCAGGGCTACGCCCCACGCGCTTGGTGGCATGTTTCTCAGACTGGTGACACAGCGCGAAGGTCGTCTGTGCCGTAGATGCTCCGCCTGCCGCCGCCGCCGCTGTACGGAGAGGCCCCGGGAACGAACACGAGCGAGAGGTGATGAATTTGCTGAAGGGGAAGGCAGTAATCACATATCCAGGAAAGATTTAGCCATTGCTAATGCAAGATCCCATCCATTCACGAGGACATTTGTGCATGATAGAGAAATAAGATATATGACGATTTAAAAGCGTCCAAGCCTCCTGAAATCCAGAGTATAAGCCGGTGAGGACTAGGTATTACCCGGCGCGAAAATGCTCGCCTTTCAGTCACTGAAGTTTCACATACCACTGGGGTTCTTCCGTCACTTGTAACGCCGCAGCGAGATCGGACCACTGCTCCTTGGTATATCGGTCCTCCGGAACAATGTTGTTCGAATCGACCCAGATCATGGTCACTGCCGATGGTTTCTCGCCGTGTTCACCCACTTTGATAACTGGGGCGGCTCCTCCGAGAACGACGTGGGCCCGCGCAAATGGCTCGGCCGCAGCGTACGCCGTCGCCGCAACGACAGGCGTCCCATCCATCCTGCGATACACACGATGGGGATGGTTTGCTTTCGTCCACTCCAGGAGGATGTTTTGCTGGAGGGGCCCGAGAATCCAGCCAAAAAAGACTTCGATGCTGGGTTTGCTGGTATCAAGGTCGTCTGGTAGCGTGCCGTGTTCGTGGATTCTTCGGGCAAAGTCGCAGCGCTGGAATGGATAGGTCAGATACAAGCGCTGGAGAATGCAATTGGGGATCCACCTCTGAATGTGTATACTGGCTATCCTTCATCTCGAAAGCTGTGATCAAGGGAATCTGCCACCGTGACGCCGTGACATCGATATTTGCCGATATCGTTGATGACATGGCGAGCCTCAGCAACTTCACGCCAGAACGCGAGAGTCTTGTGAGCTACATGGGCCTATACTACTAATAGTATTAATCTCATCTAGCCTACTTTCCAACGCCATTTTACTCAATTCAAGCCGGCTCTGCTAAAAGCGATTTCCCATGCGGAACGTTACCCCAACTTCGAGTGCTATGTGTACTCAATTTGGAAACCGATATTCGACGTTTTTGCCCATCTTTTCCATGATAAAGATGGGGAGCTTTCGCTGGAAGTCGAAGCGCAATGGGCATTCCTCAAAGGCCAAGACCCCGACGCCTTGACTGTCTCAGGCCGCCAACGATGCATTCCCGATTTCGCCGGTCTCCTATCGGACGACACGCCGGCCAAGCGCCTGCTATTCTTCGCTGAAGTCAAGCCGTTGCTTGAAGATTTTTGGTTCAGCGAAGAGGCACGACTTGCGGCTTCCGCGATAATCCTGTCCACACTCACGCCGCAGATTGCTGTCCAAAACCACTTTGCCAAGCAGTTCTTCCTTGGCTCCAAATCCTCCGAAAAGGGGTGGTTTGCATTTGTAATTTGCGGCGTCTGGTGGTCGTTGGTCTATTATGACCAAAGGTGCATTGAAGCATCAGCGTACAAAGGGAAACAGGATCAAGCGGACTCCGTAGCTGGAAGGCTGCCGAAGAAACGTAAAAGAGATGAAGATTCAAACAAGCATGTCGCGTCAAATTCGAACTCCCCCGACAGCTTTGATGACCCCAATACTTTTGACACAACTGCGAACGCCTGGAGCCCACCACATCCACAAATCTTGTTCGACACGGAATGTATCTTCCATAGCAATAGTTTCAAGGACTTGAAACCCTCTCACCAGAACTTTGTTCTCAACGAGGCACTTTTTGAGGCATTCAGCATGATTGTTGACACACAGGTCGATTTGAAAGCGTTCTTTCAAGAGGTTCCTTGGTTCCCGCTCGTGGATGTTACCGGGTGGAAAAGCAAGAACTTGTCGAGTGTACGTCTGCATCTGGTCTCGCCCCTTGCCAGATCTTGATGTTGGATCGTAGGAGCAATCACAGTGACCCCGATATACAGCTATATAAGCCGAAATTTTATCTCGCTATCTCTATTGATTTAATTGAACGAACGTCGAGGCATCATTAGTAGTCGATCGAATGAGTAAATATTAAGAGTTGTGATAGCAAGCGATACGTTCCAGGTTCTGCGATTCTGAAGTCATTTTGAGAATGTCGACCATATAATTAATGCATCCCGGCATGTACAGACAACTCACTTTATGTTCATCGCTTGTGATAGATACGCTATCTATCTCATCCGAGAACACGGGCCCAGATTCGTAGTCAAGAAGGAGGTTCGCGTCTATTTTGAATGGAACGAGTCCTGACTTTGTCCAGACTTGCTCGTACTGGCGATGAATAGTCGTGGGACAAGACCATGGACGGTTCGACCCCATATGAATCATGACCTGAGTCCAGGAATGTTGAGGACTTAGCTGAGTGCACTTACGCGCCGAAAGTCAGGAAGGAAGAGAGACATAGATGCGTCGCCAACGCAGGCTGGTATTTACTTACAATTCGAAGGCTCGGGCGCTGCACCAGCGAGCAAAAGAGAACCAAGAGAACCCCCGGTCGAGTAGGTGCTCTAACATTGCTGCCGTTAACTAGCGCACATTCCAAATTCAAAGGAAAGACGAAGTGTACACAGCCAGTTCGTGAAGTCAGCCAGTCGCGCGGATTTAGCTATATATTTCAATCTAATCTCTTTGGCTCCCACTCCGGAAAAGAAAGATTCCAGAGTTCCCAGAGTCACGGATTGCATACTTGAAGGATCCGCACAATAATCGAGGTCGATCCAGTAGCGGTGTGGTGAATTTGTGCAGGTACATGCATGCGTGCACAGATGAAGTCGGTGCGAGAATCAAGTCGGATACAAGGTCTGTGAAATCCGATGAGTCTTGACGTCTGGTTGGATTCAAATTCAAAGTAGCTGAGGGTGCAGAAACAGAAGTAGACGAGATTGAAGAGATTCAGGTAGAGAATGAAAATATGCACACACCTCGCGGGAATGAAATTGAGGCCGGTATTTGTTCAAGATCTAGTGCGAGAAATTAAGTAGATGAACAAGTATGAAACAACTTACTTCAAATTACTGGAACCCGAATTCAGAAGGCAGGAAGGAAACTGGCCTGAACAGAAGAAGTCGTGAATTGGAGTCCACATCCTAGACACAATTCACGCCAGGCACCGAAAACCCACGCAGATCTAGTTGGTTCAAGTCCGGCCCAAATGGTCTTTCATTCGGCCGCAAACCCTCAGCTATTGAATCGCTTTGACCACCATTGGGTTTGCACTGGCACGTGCCTTCGGCCCACTCATCCGCAGGCGGCCGCGTAGAGGCACCTCTACGGGGACGACTACTCCTGGGCCCTGTGCGAGACGCTCGGTAGCGCCCGGTGTTGCGTTCATCGATAGATTCGCAATACGTACCTATGTTGGAGTGGAGGCAAAAGTGGGACAATTCACGAAAATCGAGGGAGGACTCGGAGTTGAGTACACGATTGAATAGTGCCCTGGCCAACAGCGACAGCAACGGGGTGCGCGGCTCAAGGGCATAATGCAAGTCGGATATCGAGGAGGAATACCTAGATTATCACCAGAACTGCCGAAAGGAGAGGAAAATATGTCGAGCGCAACGTGGAAGTGGCTTGTTTAATTGAGAACGATTGAGATTGAACTGATTCAGACTTCGAAAAGCGGGCAGATGCAACTGTTTGAATAAAAGATTGCGGTGGACTCGGATCCACAGGAGTGGAGAGAGGGAATAGTGGGCGAGACAGAGAAAGGGAGGGGCGCAGACCCTGAGGACAAGAGAGACAGAGAGAGAGAAAAAAATTGGACGCGCAGTTGACAGATAATTCCCCGGCGAAACTCACTTGCGGTCCAACACGGTGCAAGGTCGCACTCAATGTGAAGAAGGGAAGGAGCGCGAATCACCCATGAAGCTGCATACCATACCAAGTCCGGGTTAATGGTGAAATTCACGCTCGATTCCCCCGAAATGATGGAACTGTGAAACAGTCAATCAAGGGACGCAAAAAATTCCTGCAGATGCAGGGGATGGATCTGGGATGGAAGGGTGAATCAAATCAAGAATGAAGGACGCCGAGGACAGTGATTAATCCCCAGAAAAAAACAGAGTCACACAGACACCCAGTCAGAAGAAATCCTAAGCGTCTCGCGAGGGGAGTCTCAGCGCTGTTTTTTTTTAAAAATTTTCAATCACACACTAGCAAGGCCCATGTAGAACGTTTGCGCGTTCATGTTCCGAAAAATCCTTCGAGTTCTGTTTCCTTAGGACTTTCTCCTTTGTTTTTTCTCAATCCCGTTTGCGACTCAGAGAGCTTGAGCTGTACCCCATGGCCAACCCGTTGAACCGCCTCTAGGCTCTGCCGCAGTATGAATTTCTGGATCTGTTTTTCTTTTTTACCCCGTACAAGCGCCTGGATTTCTTTTCGCCGGTATCCGGGACTGCATTCACGATCACCCTTTTTTCCTTCGGTCTCGATGTCCTTGAACCTCAATTTTATCGACTCATCCATGTCTTCCCTATGGTTCCCTCATCCCTGGATCTCAGTGAAATTAATCGATCTTGCGACGCCGTTGAATGCGACCCGCCGCAAACCGTTGTTCAAGTCTACTTTCTCGGGTCTCGATACTCGGCTCCCTTCCTCTTGCCGTTCTGTGCCACGAAGACGGGGGACATTGTTGATGTCCAGGCCCGTAATCTCTTCATTTTCTATCTGGGTCGTGGATGACACCGGGGACAAGCCCGCGGGGATCAAGGAGTCGTTATCTGCCTCAGTATAAATTTCTGGGTTTGCTCTTGTCTTCCCCATCATCAAGAGACAACGCGAGTGCACACAAGATTTCGTCCGTCAAACGGTCACAATGGATGACCAGGATAGGCAAAGGGGAAACAAATGAGGACGCCCAATAGGCGACGAATCCGGAGGGGAACAACAAAGTGGAAAAACAAAACAATAGTTAAACGCACCATAGGCGACCGGCAAAAGCTGACAGGAGGGAATAAGGTGTTTCGCTCCTGGGTTCCGGTTGGCAGCGGAGCCAGGTAAGGCAAGAGACGCCAAAGTACCGTGCCGGGTGAAGTCAGTAGGGATGCGGGATACGTGGGCGGTGGCACGCACTCGGCTCCCCGAACCCCTCATCGATTGAAACAACACCCAATGGAACAACAGGTCCGGAGGGGAAGAACAAAATGGAAGAACAAAACAATGGTCAAACGCACCACAAGCGAGTGGCGAAAGCTGACGGGAGGACACCAAGCGTCTCGTTTTTTCGAGACGAGCGGCCGAATGGGATCTGAATGAATCCTGGAACTGTCTCTTCAGGCTCACGTTTATGAGTTTAAACTGGAGCTGAGTGACCAAAATAAGTCGGGCCCTGCTTCTAGAATATGGTGAGAAGGAGGGATGCACACCTAGTATACTTGGTCCGTCTGACAGCCAGTCACGGAAGATAAAGGTGATGGTATGAGACGACACCAATACAGTTGAAAGAGGATAGAGGAAAAGAAGGAGTTCAGAGGGAGAGACAGGTGCGTGGGGAGGTGGTTAGGGAGTGCGCGGTATAAGTGTTCGGCAAGGGGGAACTGGGAGGAGAGAGTCTGAGGGAGAGAGATGCCAGCTCCTTCAACACGAATGGCAGGGCATGAAAATCAGGGCGTGCGAGTGAGCGAGAGAGAGTAGCCTGCATCAGAGAAGAGGTCGACCGTCCGAGCTGAGGAGAATTGAGGGGAGAAGACGGAGGCGACTGAGAGAAGGCGCTTAAGTGAGCGCCAGCGCGAAGACAAACCCACACTCCAAAGTAGAGCCCTAGTCAGAAGAGTCAGGCAGGGCGTAGGCAAAAGTCAGCGCGCACACAGAGACGTAGCAGTGGGAAGATGACAAGCCTGGGGCATGAGAAGAGTATGGAGGGTGGAAGGCGATGGCATCGGCTTCGCGGGAGAACCAGGGCGATACCCGATGTCAAGGCTTCAAAGGGCACGGACCATGTGAGTCATATCGTTCACGTGATCAGAATCGCTTCAAGCTGTCCTCCAACCAAATGAAATGCTTTGGAGAACCTCTCACATCGGTGATAGTCAAATTTTAGCCTGTTCGAAGGGTAAATCTAAACATACTGTACTATTTCGATCAATTCGGCGGTCACGCGTCACGCACCCCCTGTGCTGTGACGAATTCTGGTCTCGGTCACTGGTCACGGCGCCCGGTGCCGAATGTAAAATCCGTGACATCCGGGCCAAATCTTTCTTAGAGGTGCAAAAAAGGCGGAATTTGCGAATTCTTGTCGAATTTTTGAGGCTGTCGAAGTGCTGAAACGGTGTTTTCGGTCACGGGTCACAACCCATGCCGGATTGATTGAAATAGTACAGTAAAGTGAATTTTTTTCAAGACTTCATTCATCCAACCTTTGATCAACAGTGCATTATAAGTACTTCAGTTTAAATTATGCCCAATGAGAGCGACTAAATAATAATTTTGTGATGGGGAGGGAGAATGCTGGTGTGATTGGGCCAGTGCGAATGCCCGAAATAAGCGATCTTCCACAACAGACTCCACCACGTCAAATTACCTTCAATGCTCGTAGCCTACAACTGTTGCCAAACATGAGAAAGGGGCACACAAAGCAGTGCCCAGCATTCAGATTTGCCTCGGTGTGTGCCATTTCATGGCGCGGTATTTTTTTAAAATGCATTTCCTCATGAATTCATCTTATTATATGGCAGATACCTTGCGGCCATCATTAATGGCATGAATAATTTGTGAATAATCCTTGAGTGTTTGTAGTAACAAAGCTCGCACATGGCTCTGTTACGTCGACTCTTCTACATATTAGCATATTAAAGACATAACTTGTTCCAAGAACGCAAGCCTGGCTCCTGCGACAATGCGACACTGCGTAAACGGCGAGAAATGTATTCAAGTCCCAAACTCGAAACTGCAGTGTCCCTTCACCCGGAGCACATGGATCAAGATCTACGGCCTAATTACCATTACCTCCTATTTATCTCCTCTGAAAAAAGTTCAGAAGCCAACTGTGCTCGACAGCTGACAACTACAAGAAATCGAACCGTGGGAACTGCGACAAACCTACCATGATGCGGCAAAGCAGGAGACACGGTCAATTCTCTTCTTACTGTTTTAGTGGTCCCTAGTGAGAGATTTCTCATTGCAATGCGCATTCAGTCGCGTGTTCACAAAACAAAGGGAGGGGCTCGGGGAACACGGCTCGGACTTCTGATAGGATGTCAGAAAAATCCTGAACGTCTTATAGCGGAATATATTGACTCATCATACGTGATATGCCGATAATCCTTTGGCTGGCTTGTAACACGACCCAGAGTTAATATATGAAATGGTAAGCCGGGCTGCAGATTATAACCTCTGTTGCACCCTTGCAAGGTGGTGAGCCACATATGAAGTTAAGTGGGCCTTCAAGGTGTGATGACCTGAGCTCCTGGCACACAACAATCATAATAATGTCAGTTGGAAATCTTTCGGACGGCACACACAGAATGTAAATCAAAGAAGGATTATTTCACTGGCTAATACACATTTGTAATAATTATGTATCAACGCCGATGACGAGTCAGCACTGACATCAGCAAAAGTGGGAAAACTTTGTAAGCCGATGTGAACTCCGCATTCTTGATGGCAGTTGGCAAGGTGTTACAAAGGTTCAAAATGGGTTGCATTACAGTGAACAAGCATTCAAGAAGTTTGCACAATCTCAAAAGGGTTTCAACACAATACATTGTTACACATTGCTGGCAACTCCATGGTATAGATTGCGTCTTCTTTTCACTACCTTTGTATGCAGTTGTAGAGCACACAACAATATTTTGGACACCTTACAGAGATGCTGAACAGGATTTGGGGCCTTTACACGGTTACATCTTATATTCTCCAAGTGAGCATTATTTTATCTTCTGTGCATTCACTCTCCCAAATGGTCAACAGCGAGGCGGTACTTTTTATAAGCAACATAAGATGTCATGCCAACACTGGCCAACGTCAAGTATCTTCTCCTACTGCAAATGGCCCTACAAATTTTCCGGTATGGTAAATTTTCTCTTGGTCTTCGGGCGCATTGGTGGCGCATAGAATTTCCCCCAAGTCCATTTCAATCTCCGCCTCATCAAGGAACAAAAGATTATCGGTTGATCAATCGCGATCGATGATCATGCCGTTTGATGCGATGATACGGATATCATAAATGAATCAAACTCCGTCGATCTTGTTCTTTCTTCCTTTCCCCCACCATCCCCGCGATTGTCCCGTCTGCGCCTCCCCGCCCTTGTCCCTCAAGTCTTCTTGGGCCTGTCCCGTACCCGTTGTTCTCAAGCAGATTTGCTCTCGTACCAAGCAACTGCCTCAAGCTTTCAATCATTCAAATATTCGCAAGCTCTTTCTGGTCTCTGCCTGCTACTTCAAAATTGAGAAGACGCCTTGATCAAGCCCTCAATCTTTTGCGCAAAATCCTCAAGCTTCCAAATTCTGGATGCTTTCACGCCCACCTCAACCAGGATCAAGATCAAGTCATACTCGTCGCAGCCTCACAATCGACGCCTCGTAATCGATTTTTCGCCATTAAGCACATAGGGAATTGTCGCAGGCAGGTACGGTTCCTAGTGTACCGTTGCATACATTTGCAACTTGATTTCTGTGTGATTTATTTGGTTTTTTTTTCGCCATGATTTGTTGTACCTGGTGGACCATACGGGAATGGATGTGAAAACATAAGACCTTGTTCCTTTATCTGCAGTGTGTTGGATAGCATTGTAGATGAGTGAATCTCTGGCCAACTTTGACATGTCAGATGAAAATTCGAAAAGCAGATGATGGTTTTACAGAGCTTTTTGAAAGCTTTGCCATAAAATAGTTCCGCGATAAAGGCCTTTGAACAACCAAAAAGCAGACGGCCCTTTGCGAAGATTTTATCGGTTTTCGGACCTTTGCGAGGGCTTACAAGACCTTGTATATTTCTCCCGCTTTTGGTGATGGATGTTCGAGGGCGGTCTTGATCACGATGGCTGGTGGATGCTGATTGACCGGGCGACGGGGATGAGAAGGACCCCCTACTGAGGGACGATGTGGAAGGGAGAGATGGCGATGGGGGCAAAGGTTCCGATTGAGGTGGGGGTGAAGCGTCGAGCACAGGTGCAGACCCAAAAAAATCATCGTCATCATCCTCCAGGCATTCGTTCCCAGCTGATGCAATATTGTTAGGCTAATATTCTCATCCTAAATTCAGGCACCTGAACTCACAGTATAGGTGGATTCCCGCTCCTGGGGGTGAATTCCTGCACCCTAATATTCTCATCCTAAATTCAGGCACCTGAACTCACAGTATAGGTGGATTCCCGCTCCTGGGGGTGAATTCCCGCACCCTGGATATGGAATCAGGCACCCGAGTATATATGGGTGGGGGATTCCCGCTCCCAGGTACATACGGTGAGGGTTAGGGTCCCTAATATTCTCATTCTAATATTGTAATATTCTCATCCTAAATTCAGGCACTTGAACTCACAGTATAGGTGGATTCCCGCTCCTTACCATCTGTTCCGAGAACCTGGGCCCAAGTTCTAAGAAAGGATAGATAGGTGCCCTGCCATTTATTCGACGACGGCAAAGGGCCTAGCGCTCCAACTACGACACGCGCTGCCTAATTACCCCTCATGTATGCATTTACACAACATATATCCCTATTACTGCCCTGGGTTTGGTCACAGGGGCCCGCATGATGCGGAGCAAGCCCAGCGAAATTTGGCTGGTTGTGATAGCACTGCCACCCGACTTCGGGCGCGCCGACCCAGCGCCAAACGACGCCGCCACTGAAGACCCGCCTGGGATTACCTAAATAGGTGGGCTTCTAAGGTATTTACAATGTAGCTCTTCTAATGAGAGGCCTTTTTGTAATGGACGGCTCTTGTCCATTACAAGCTCTTTTTACTTTAAAGTGCCGTATACGCCTGGCGCTAGAGAGGCGAAGGGGAGTGTTCCGGAATTTGCCGCAATGAAATGAAGAGGAAAATCTAAACTTAGGGTTAGATTTCACTGTGGACGAGTCGTCGGCGTCATAGCTGCGTGAGGTGCTCGCTCTCGAGAAGATCGCTGTATGTGAAGCGCGGACGTATAGGCGATAGGCGAGGCATCCTATGGAAAGGAACATGCAAGTGCGGCAGACAAGAACATCAATTTGTATGGGGCGCACCTGAATTTGAACAATCACCGCCGCGAGCAGGATAAGTGGATTGAGGGGATCAATGGGACGAACGCGCCGATGCGGGGTGCGAGTCGAACAATCTTATGATCCGAGACACAAAAGCCAGGGAATTTCAGCTGGTCCCTGATGTGACTGGTACAAGACGCTAAAGAATCGAACACCCAGTGAAAGACCGCGCTTACGGGGAAAAAGAAACGGACACCCGAATTCGGCACGTGCGAAAAAACGACGCTCACGACTCGGAGAATCACAAGAACACAGAACCCTGTGGTTTTCCTGGTGCCAACATTTCAAGACCGCTGGCACAAAATACCTGTGACGCCAGCCTATACAGTATACGCCGTGAGTTTCAAATTTAGACAGGGAATATGGCGTCAATTCCAACACGTCAAACGCGATTGCGCGCACCAACCGTATCTGCTGCCTGAAACACATACTATGGGTGGATGGCGCCAGCAGACCAGAGAAGGAGACCGTGCAGGAGGCAGAGAGTACATCTTCAAGCTGATAAAAGAAGCCCAGACTTCCGCGCGATCGATGGTGAAGGGAGACTCGGAGGGTCACCGTGGAGTTCGGATCATTGATCAACACAGCATGCCGCGTCTTGGCTTTTTCCTCCGTGTACTGGCACGGGGCGGCACGTTCTTGAGCCCAAGGAAGTGCATCCCATCTTCGGTCGTCTGTCTATCCTTTCCTAGAGAAGACGACGTATATACACCTCCAAAAAATTGAAGGGCCAGTCCGGGTCCGCATAAATTGAGACTGTGTCCTTGACTATTAATGTATGGATCAAGGTGTTGGTGGCCGTTGGATTTAATACCTGACTTTTTCAGTAGGCTGTGAGCTGCGTCCCGTATAATTTATTGGAATAAGTCAAAATATATCTCTCTAATCCCAGAATGCGGCATCGCATTCTGGGATTAGAGAGATATAACACAGGAGCAGCTGAGACTGGAAGCGGACACTTACGTTTGTGCGTATGAAGTTTGAACGGACGATTTTACAGAAGAGAGAATATTAGGCATTACATTATGTTTTTTTTCTGGTCTGTGCTTCGTATCAGGTTTTTAAGCCAGTATTCACAAGGTGTTTTTTTCCAGCATTTGGAGTACACCGCCCATGTGGTAGGAAGGAAAGAGCAGGAGGACAGCCGCGACACGATCACCCGCCGTATCACCCTACGGCGCGTCGTCCCCAAATGACAAGTGCCGCCTTTGAGCGAAGCGCGGCTCTCTCGTAAATCAAAGATGGCTCTGAGCCGCATTCGATTCAATGTGCCGCTGTTCTAATTTTACCGAGTGTGCCATGTCTTGTATATCCTCAAGCATATTGGCCCCCAATGCTGAGTTTGAGCCAAACTTTACCTTCCGACTTCCGAGTCGAAGTTCAACTTGAGACTTCCACCTTCGGCAACGCCCGGCCTGAACATGCTCCAAAAGTTCGAGTTGCGCTCTCAACCGTCATAGAAACGACATTTCAATGTTCCCGGGCCATAAAACTGGAATATTCAATGAAAAATAAGTTTATACATCGTGTTCAGTTTGGTCGAACCACCTTCTTGAACCGGGCATTGCCACGTTGATTGCCGAGACAAAGCGAACGGGTTCGCACGCGCGCGAGTCAAGTCTTCACTGAACCGCTGACCAGAGCCACGCCCTACATCTTCTATCGAGGACTCTGGGGAGTCATTTGATCTCCTATTTCCGCAGCCCTCCCTCAAAAGAAACCCGTGTACCTCGGCACATTCGCGACTGGAAACTATGGATCAGTGGAGAGTCGCCGTCCTGGGTGATGGCGGAGTGGGAAAGACTGCGTTGGCAGTCCAGGTAAGCTGCACATCCCCATCCCTTGGTGCCCACCATTGAGGCCCCTCAGTTCACATTGAATCATTTCGTCGGTGAGCTCCCATCTGTGCTAAAACTGCTGACAACCTATTAAACTCCCCCACCCTTGCAGAGGTACTGTTGTCCAATCAGCCAGCCATTGTCGCAATATATGAGCCACTAAATGGACGCCGTACAGACTTACGATCCAACGATAGAAGATGCCTACCGCAAGCAGTTTATAGTTGATCATCTCTTGTGCTTTGTCGAGGTGATTGATACTGCCGGTCAGGGTACGTCCGCGCATCCTTCTTTGGCATTCCGGGATTCAATGACATGACTGCTATGTAGAAGAATATGCGACACTCCGGGATCAATGGGTCCGGTGCGTGTCGTTCTCTTTGGCCCTGGGTTACGTGCATCAACATTTCGCAGAGAGGGCCAAGGATTTATCCTGGTATATTCCACCACATCGCGGTCGACTTTCGACCGACTCGAGGTCTTCCACCGGTCGGTGAGACGAGCCAAACGGGGAAGCCCCATTCTCCTGCTTGTCGGAAACAAATGCGACCGGCCCTTAGACCGCGAGGTCTCAAGAGAGGAGGGAGCGGCGCTAGCGCGACAGTTCGGCTGTGATTTCTTTGAAACATCGGCGAAAACGGGCCTCAATGTGGAGCGAGTCTTCACGACCCTTGTGCGCTCATTACGAAAAACGAAGGCCATCTCTACAGGCCTAGAATCCGCCAAGGATGTGAAGAAGAAGTGTAGTATCTTGTAGATTTTCTCTCGGATTTGATTGAATTTGTCTACTGCTGTGATCTCCATCTTCCAGTTCCCAAGTTGTGATTACGATACCGTTCTACATCTCACTCATCCATACACCTACTCACAAAGGTATTGCATACTATAGTTGTATATTTTCCGTAGCTACAATACTTGGTTCTTGATACCAGTGGTTCAGAATTTCGAGGATGCCGATTTCCTCATTTGCTCTCACTATCTGATCCGAGGACTTGGGCCCAGGTTCTCGAATAAGATAGATAGGACCGCATCGCGACAAATGCTCGAGAGGGATAGTCGAGAGTTTGAGGGAAGGGGTTGAGAACGTGTAGCAGATACCGAGAAGATTTGTGAGGCAATGTTATTTCTTTTAGGACTTTCGCCAGAGAATTTCGTTGAAACAAGCAGCGCGGGCGTGAAATGACTAGATAGCAAGGGGACCGGCAGTCGAATCATAAAAGTCGTTGGACAATATTGATTCAGACGACGTGCCGAACAAAAAAAAGTGATCGTGACGAAGGTGCGGAGAAATTATGCACGGGCGGAACCAAAAGAAGCTGACGCCAACAGCTCAATAGGAGTGGGCCAAGGAGAAAGTGAGTCGAGACTTTGTCAAATTGGATGCAAGACCGAGGCGTAAGAGTAACGGCGTCTTATCAGAGGCAAATCCAAGGAAGCAGAACGCGAGGCGGTGGGATCAGCGAAAGCAGAAAAATCAAGACATCCACGAAACAGTTTGGGAGCACCAGGTCAACAGCACGCCGGACCCTCCAGACCTCCGCAGACTTTGAAGCGAACGACGTAATGGTGGAAGCTACAAGGAGAAAACGGAGCAAACGGTCCGGTCGCTTCCGGGCACCGCCACAACGCCGTCCTCTTCGCCTCCACCTCGTCGACGTGCCGAATTTGCTCAGAGAACTTTCGGCCGACCTGCGCCCGGCGATGTGTACATTCGCCGTAGTCCGGCCTACTCGCTGTGCTGGGCAAGGGAAGACTTGCACCCGGGGTCGGCTTGTATTCATATCTTTAGGTACAATACATTCCTCGCGTCTTCGACGTCGGGATCGCCCAGGCTCACCAATAACAGATATAGTCCCGTCCGCACGATGCTGTGTCATGCCGACTCGCGCTGCGGATGGCTGCACGCCTCTGCTATGGCGGCTCGCTATGGACGGCGTTTCTCTTCCGTCCACACGCCACTTCATACGCCGGCGCTCGGCGGCTGCCAGAGTCCGCAGTAGGGACGGGGACTCACGAGGAGAACCTGCGCCACGTCCCGCACGACGCCGCTTGAGCTCGACTGGGACACGACCAAGTGTGCGCCAGGTGGGCAGAGTGCGCATCTTGGACCCACCTTCCGCAGCGTCTCCGCTCCGAGCAGTAGGACCAAGGTGGGTGTCTACGTCTCCATTCCCTTGGATTCCCCCACCCTATTTCCCCCCGTCCTTCTCCCACCATGCCTTTTTCTCGTCGTTCCATCCTTCTCCCTTTTTTGCACTCCTTCTGAGTCATCGCCGCTGGTTGCTTATCGTTTCGCAGATGATGACGTCGCGCCTCAGTCCGACCCGCCTACGTCGCCTCACAATGTCGCCACGTCCGCATCTACGTCCGTGTCTGCATGGGGACAGGTGCTTGGCTTCGTTCCTCACCATCCGCTTCCTGACACCGCGCTCCTCCTCGGCCAGGAACGGCAGCTGCGCGTCGGCCTGGCACGGGAAGCGCAAGCTCCCTACGGCATGCGAGTTCGAGCACACCCTAATCCTAACGTTGTGCGCGACACCGATCCTTCCATCGCTCGCCGCTTGTCCCGCGGTCTTGGTTTTCTACTTGCCGTTTCCGTCAGCCCGCACCCTCAATGTGTCGCTGTACCCACGGCACGGCTCACGCCGGGGCAGGTTATCCGGCTTCGTGACAACGCTTATTGCCGTCTGCAGCTTCGTCTGCATCTGTGTCCGCGTCTGGACCAGCGCGCGCCGTCCTGCGTCATCTCCCCCACCCCGCGCTCCTCTTCGACCAGCAGCAGTGCCAGCTGCTTACCGACTTCGCATGGGCAGAATACCCATACGCCTTGCCCAGTGTGCAGACCGTATCGGGCGCGCACGGTTTTCATCCGGCCTCGCCCACTCCGTCTCCATCCACGTGGCTCCACTGCCTGCTCCTCCCTCCCTCGTGCATCCGCGTCCGCGCCTGCGCTTGCGGTCGCAAACCGCCTCATCTTCGTGGCCGCCAGCACCCACCTAGTCATGCGTTTCGCTCGTACCGCCCCAGGTCCACGACGCTCGCCCATGCCGCTGCAGCGCCATCACGCATTGGGGCCTTCTCGAGTGCAGCTTCACCTGTACACTCGATGCCTCGCCGTCCTGCACATCTGCGCATCAGTACTCGCGTCTACGGCATCGTCCTCCTTGGGTCTTTCATTCCGCCGCCCACGCCCTCCGCTCCGCCCACGCCCTCCGCTCCGCCCCCGCCTTGGGTACGAACGGCACCTACCAGCATCCGCGGCTGCGCATCCTCGCTCCGCTTTTGTCCTAATCGTCACCACTCACCCGTCGACGTAAGTACCGATCTTTGGCCACGAATACCGCTCGCGCCACTCCCTCCCGAATGACCGCCATCACCCTCACCCGTCTCGCTCGTCTCGCTATCACCTGAAGCTCCATCACTCGACATGGTCAGAGTCTCTCGCCTGAACTGCTGCCCTCCCCGCCTCTCACACGCGAGCCTCCCTCATCACTGCTACCAGCGGCAGAGCGGGCAAGAACGCCGAGCACATGCGAGGGTTATCCGGCGGGAGCGGGAGAGGCAGTAGGAGATGGAATTGGAAAGTGAGCGGGAGCGGGAGAGGGAGACAGAGCGCGCGTGCGAGTGGGAGAGAGACGCGCAGGCGTGGCACACCGGGCTTGGCCTCGAATGTACCGATAGGCGCGGAAGAGCCATCACCGTGGATCAGTGGTGTCTCCCCCTTATTTTTCATTGCGCTGTCGATACTTGTAATTGTATTCCACCTTTCTGCCTGATCTCCGCCCGAGCATCTGGAGTACTGAGTCCGGTCCAGCGTGCATGAAAGTGGCAAGAGAAGATGTGGCAGTGCTCGATTACCGGATAAGGCAATCGCATACTCGCCCACCATCTTAGTTGCCACCGAGGACGCGATTTTTTCCCTACAGGCAGCGCTCTCGTCCATGGTGGTGTACTCTAGGGCACAGAATGGGCAATAAAATCAATTTGGGATGCCTCTCTTTTCGTGGGTGCGAGCAAGTACTTAATACCAGTGTCTTGAAAAAAACGGAAATCAAAACGCTGGAGCACCCCTCGGAGCTGTGGGCTGGAGGATTTCTCTCTTGTCAGCAAACCTGCGACCAGTATAGGACGGAACATCTTGTCCCGATGACCATTGGCCAATTGGATTGCCCTTTTCGGTCTTGCGTATTTCGGCCTTTGATATTTTCGGTGCCACACGAAGGTGTATTTAGGCGAATCCTGATGAGTCATGGATTCGAGTTCCCTCATTGTCGAACAGAGGCGGGAATAAAGGAATACAGATAATTTATGAGTCCGTTTCCATTGCCCCTGTCCGCATAATTCTATCGCACTGATTTCGTCGTAATCGTACATGGGCAACTAATCGGTCTTGCAGGGCCTTTGGTCCCCTGAAAACCTATCCAGCGCACGCAGATAGCTCGACGTCGACAGCACACGCTGTCCTCGCTTTACTCCTCTGCGACATCGTCCCTTTGGATGCAATGGGATCATGCTTCAACTTCATGAGACAGCCCAATTGGATTCAAGTCACAGGTAAGACTCAGGGAAGTCTCTCGATCCTTGTTCATGTCCTTCGGAAAGGTTTCGCGGAAATATTCATGAATTGCAGACATGAGCTGCAGAGATTAAATCACATATGCAAAAGGCAATACACGGACCAGACAGCGAAAATTGCCGCAGCAAATGTAAAATATGTCGGGCGCCGTCCGGCAACCGGGTCGAGTGCTGCGAGCTCAGCCGCTACCACATAAGATTAGCGCAGAAATGCATTATGCGTCAGACGTTACTTACCTGCATCCAGCTGCAGAACCTGTGCGACCTGGCGGAGTTCCTTGCAAGACGCCCCCATGCACACATGGTCGAAGGAAGCCTCGTCAAAGTCGATGATAAGGGGGCCTGACGTTGCCGACTGCGTGACGTTTCTGGGCTCGATATCGTTGTGCATGACGCCGCTTTGGTGCAGGCGCACCAGGCGAGCAAACAGTATGCGCCTGGATTCAAAGTCAGATAGGTGCCAAAAGCAATGAATGGAATTCACTTGTCGGCTGGTTCGAGGTCGCTGAATTGCCGCAATGTCTGGCCGGCATCACTCATGAGGAGCACCTTGGTCTGGTCGGTGCCCGTGTACATCCCAAAGACACGCGGAATCGCCACGCCCTGCCAAGCGCGCAGAACCGAGTATGCGAGGAACTCCCGATCCAGTCGCTGGGCTGCAGCGGCGCTGTGGGCAGCTTTTGCGACGACACTGGCGGCGAAGAAGAACAGCAACAGTTGACCATAGGCTATGGTGACGTCGTTGTCGGCTGACTGCACTTCGCCCTCGAGTCCAAGCCAACACAGCGGCAAGAAGGACTTGCGGGGCTTGCAAAAATGGGTCTGATGCCGCCGCGCGCCATGGTTGAAAATACCCTGGTATGGCTGAAACAACCAGGGTGGAAATTGGGGGACTATCACTCTCCGCACTGCAGTCGCAGAAGGATAAATTGTCATCTTGTTGACAGCAGCTAGGGTGGAGAATAAAACGAGCATCACTGCATCGTCGAGCTGGGTTGGGGAGTTGTGAATTTGGTAGACCCTGCTCATCTCAAGCTGCAGTGATTCCGTGAGTCGGACAAGGACGTATTCTGTCTGGGTCGAAATAACGACGTGGCCGGTATGGGTTGCAACCATCTCGTCAATGATCTTTAGCGAACAGTTGCCTCTTAGAACAGCGCACTTGCCTGGCAGATCAAGTGGAAGATTTTTCCTTCGTGTGACGAGTACGAGGCTGACGTTCGGAACTGGTAACCGTCTGCGGTGTTTGTGCGATCCGCGAGAGAAGCCAGGGTGGACTTGTCCTCCACTCGCAGGACGTCATCCCGTTTAAATTCGTGCGGGACGCACACTCTCGTCGTAGGGACGTCCTCAACCATGTCGACCCACTGTTGCAAGATGTCTGCGGCTCCCCCGCCTGCGGTGTTCTGGACTATATCGGCCGTCATGAAGCCGTGGGTGGTGATGTTGGCGCCTCGGAGGTTTAGGGCGGCGCACACCGCGTTAGAGGCATGGGCCGTGGGGGCAGCAACCAGCCATCGGTGCCACGGGTAAAACCCGCTCTCGGCATCCACGAACCGCGGCTTCCAGCTGGGTGCTGTTGCGAAGGACCAATCACCAAAGTCTTCTGGACGGCAGATTGGCCCGTACGTGTCGAGGATATTTCGCACAAATTCCCTGTCCAATTTGATTTCAGGGGTACCGAATACGGCGGATAGTTCGGCGGGTTCAAATCGTCGAATTGTTGTAGTTGTGTCGCCCTCAATGCGAGTGCCTGAGTGCTTCGTGATGTTTCTGCTCTTGGTTTTGTCCGGTGGCGGCCGTACACGCGATTGGCCGAAATAGTAGCTGTAGGTGTGTTCTGGGTCGGCTTGGGGATTCCACTGTGGGCGGGGCGTATCGGCCATCTGAGACGTGAAGTGTCTTTTGTAAGTGTGGAGCTTAGAAAAGATTGCCGTATCCGGTAACCGGAAGAGCAAACGGAGCAAACGGTCCGGTCGTTTCCGAGCACCGCCACATCGCCGTCCTCTTGACTTCCACCTCGTCGATGCGCCGACTTTCACCAGAGAACTTTCGGCCCTCCTTCGCTGGTGTCTCAGCTATGAACCACTTCACAGAACCACCACATTTGAGTCCACCATTGCTGTCTCCAGGTGACTCCTTCCCTCCCACAATTTGGTCGCCGATCCGACGGTAGGCTACTATCGATATTCAGATCTTCCTGGTGGTGACTTAATGTCTTTTCTCTCTTCCAGAGTTTGCTTCCACTTCTCATGTATCAAAGGTTTCGCTCGCCTACTGCGATTCACGCACACTTTGGACGAAGACGAGCCTGGGAGGAGTACTCACGCGCGCGGCGGCGAAGGCAGGTGATGCGTTGGACTAGGTATGTGCCTCCTGTCCTTCTTTTCCCGGTGTAGAGTCGAAGCGCATCCGTACGCGCGCAGGCGGTGGGCGCTCTGACTTTTCCGCCGCGCTTCATCGTTATTTGTTGGTGTTAATCTAATAAATGGATGCTGACCTGCATTTTCGTCCTTACAGCGACCGATTCCGACTTCGGACGCGGCTCTTGCTTGCGCTCGCGCTCCGGCGAACTCGACTTCGACACCCGCAACAGTCACGGCTGGGCTGTCGTGTGGACCCACGACCAACGCGTACAGGCGTGCCGGATGCGGATCGAGCGGGATGGGTTAGTGTATGGGTGGATCTAGGGTATCGACGCCGCTCGCTCGCGTACGGGAGCTTATGAATCCACCCTCTGGAGCGTGCGCGTCGCCGGCGCGGAGACGGAACGGCCAGGGGCGCGAGGACGGTCGGCGGGACCGCGGTGAAGGTTATCTGTTCGCATGACGATGAGTGCGCGTGCACGACCTAGCGCTGGTGCGGCCTGAACGAACACAGCAGCCGCGCGGATGGGATGGACTTAGTCATTCGCGCGTGGTCTCGTCCGTGGTCGACGCGCACCGCTGTGCGGTTAGGGACGATCGCGCAGACGGATGGCTCGTGCTCGCATGTCCATCCGTCCCTTGTCCTCATGCAAACTCTCCCCAGTCGTCGGGGATCGCGTGCTCCGCGCGACTGGGGGTCGCGCAAAGTAAGAGAGGGTAGGCGAGTCCCTCCGCCGCCTCCCGTCATATCCCATGCTTCGATTCGCATTCGCATCGTCACGACGGGAACGACGGTCCACAAGCAAGAGTCACTACCATGCCTTGTATTTCTCGCCCCCTTTCCAATTTTATGGATTCTAGTCCTTGGTCGGGGCACGCTTCGTCTCCCGCGGTCACGGAGGCGAGGCTCTTGTTTCGTTTCGTTTCCATATTCCGCTTTCGCGCCCTCTTTCTTTCCTCTAGCGGCCCGGCTACCCGGCCAGCATCACCTTCCATATACGGAATCGACTTTTCAAAGCTATTTCTCTGAAATGGCGGGGACGCGACCCTAGCCGCTCCGGGGGGTGGATAATGGATCATTCACACACCCGGGGCCGCGATGGTTAGGAGATATGGATCATCTTGTGCGATGTCGATTTTGGTCGTGCGGCCATTTCCGAGACTGGCTCCAGCCGAAGGCGGAGCGGAGCGTGACGGCATTCGTCGCCACAGCGTGGTGGAGTCCCGTACATACGTCCGGCTTCGGCTCGGGCGCCGTCTTCCCCTTGGATGTGGACGCCTTCAGGACCAATGATAATGGGTTGGAAGGCCTGATTTTTTGAGAGGCAAAATGTCAGGACAAAATAAAAATTCCCACGCTTTCTGAGGCTGCGGAAAACGTTCATTTCCCGAGGCGAGCATTTTCGGTTTTTTTTTGCTCAAAAATTTCGCCCTAAAATGTCAGGACTCTTGCAAAAAAAAAAATCAGGCCTTCCCACCTACTATCATTGGTCCTACGCCTTCTCCTCATTCTCCTCGGGGATATCTGTTCATTTTTTTCTTGTCTTTTCGTAAGAAAGGGCGGATGCAGGTAGCGGGCTGCGCACCATCGATCTTAAACTCCCAAAAGGACAGTAGCTCGCGCCAGTAAAAGGTAGCCTCCTGTGGGCCGGTCTTCGACATCATATCCATCCCTATCCCTCTTTTGCCAGAATTTGGTGCCACACTCTGGGATTAGAGGAATAGGATATGGATTTGCCAGTGCGAGTGGGGAGCTGATTGGATTGCATCGGAGCGGGCTTTGTGAACCGCCTCGTCATCCCCGCGCTCGCAGACCTCGGGGGAGGGGATTCCGAAGGGGAGGATCGAGAAGGGGAGGATGGAGGCGGGGGCGCACGAGCTTGTAGTTGCCACTGTGTTTCTGAGCGCGGATGCTCCGCTAGAGGAGGCAGCACGCCGCGAGGAGACTAACTCTAGTGACGCGGCGCCGCACTGGCTGACGAAGCTGCTGCTGGTGCAATCCTCAGCGCGGACACGGGCCCGGGTGCGGCTCTGCACGGCGGTGCGACGCCAGGCAGGGAGCAGCCACAAACGTTGTGGACGCATTCTCGCTCGGAAGTCATTGGCACCATGGGGCGGGGATATTCGGCAGCGTTTGAAGGATGATATCTACTCGGCGTGGTTAGCGCCGATGGAGCGCACGCATGACATGTTTGAGGAATTCCGCAAACAATTCTTACTCTGTCCACGACGGGCATCTCTTCCGGAGGACGAAGTGGGCGAAGATGTGAAGCTGCTGGTTGATTATTGGAGGCAGAAGTTCGCGGAGGGCGGAAAGGTCGGCGTCCGTCGTATTTCGCTCCTTTCCTTTACGTTATATCGCTCTGCTGGTACCTACCCATTCCATCTACATATTCTACCTCCCGTTATGCGACCTTTTTGAAATCTGTTCTGCCATCCGTATTACTTTCTCTTGTGCGCGTTGTAGACTTGGAGAAGAAATACAAAGTGTGAATATCACAACATGGAGGGTATGATCATACAGTGAGGTAAGAAAAAATATGCGATGCAAAGGAAATTCAGACAGTTGTCCGATTTTGACACCTCGCAAGGTAATCGGGTTTGTCGAAGTCGAGACTAGTCGCGAAGCGCGGCTGATCCATCGGGTCCTCCTCAATTTGTGTGTTGTTCAGCAACATCTCGTCGTTGTCCGCTCCCGAAATGTCCGCTGCCCAATTCAGTATCTGTTTCCGCCGCGAACGGTTCACTTCGTAGTCTCCGCGTGCAATGGTCGCCCAAAGGGACTCATCAGCATCTTCGGCGCCGGAAACGTGGCTATCCAAGCTGATGGCATCGTCGTCGGTTTCGCCGTCTACAGAAGAATATAATTGGATGTCGACGACCTGAGGATCGTGGAGGAGCTCGGCGGGGAGAAGGCGCCGTTTGGGCTCGTGATAGCAGGAGGCAGAGCTCCCCACCTCCCATTGCGTGCCGGTGCTGCTGTTCGATCCCGATTCCGATTCTGAACGCTGGCTCTCTTCTACTTCGACCATAGTGTGGTCGGAGTCTTCTGAAAGGAAACGTGGGGGTACGTAATCGCCAAAGGACCAGGTGCCGTGTATGGAAATGGCCGTGTCAAAGTCACCCATCTCGCATACGAAACTGGAGTCCGGAGGGATGGCCGTTCTTGTACGCTCGACAAACGATGCGCAGGCAGCCGTGAAATCGTCGCCTGCAAAGTACCCCCAGGTTTCTATAATCTTGCGGGCAGTAGTCGCGAGCACGAGATGGGGCGGCAGTTCAGAGACCAGCATCTGGGCTGGGAAAGCGCTGGTAGGATCGGCAGCAGCTACCAGGTATTCGAAGGACGTGCGACCTTTATAGAGCTACAAGGCAATTTAGCCCGGATATCGCGTGGACGGCAAGGTAACACACCTTGTGTATGTTCGGTCGACGGACACCAACCTTGTGTCTCCAATTGCGGGACTGGATCTCGCGAATGATGCCGCTATGGGGCATTACGAGTAGAAGGTCGTTCACAAGGAAGCCCTGCGGGTCAACTAAACCGTTCCTCAGCGGGGTTCTAATTAGAGGGTATTAGACGCACTGAATTCCTGCAGGTGTTCGTCAAGATGATTGTGGTCCAATCCCCAAGACCACTCAAGCCTGTTGCGCTACATAGACGTCAGACAGAGGGAAGAGGCTGCTCAAAGGAGACTAACAACTGTGTCGCCGATCCCGGGAGTACCAGCTTGGTGTTTGGCGGTCATAAGAGAAATGATAGCGGCGGGAGGAATGCCCATGATGATGGTGGACGTGAGTGGGGAGCTTGTGGCAGTGCGTGGGTGTGGCGAAGTTTGCATTTCTCCGTTTGGTCAGATGGATCTACGGCTTGGAGTCCGAAAAAAAACAGGATAGGTCCTCGAGCTCGACGACCGCGGGGCTATATCGAGGAATGGCGACATATTTCATATCGTCCGTGAGGGCCAAAAAATGATACGCGAATGTTGTTTCCTTGTAAACCTGCCGTTCATCGTGCATCAATTTCACTAGCCATGATTTTAGATCCTGAACGTACCTTAGAAATACGTTTACCTCTGCGGTCAAGTTTAATTGCCTTCTCCACCCACACGAGCACAGTCTCAATCATTGTATGGTGGGGAACAAGAGCCCATTCTCCGCCATCCATAGAGAGGTGCCAGTTCGCCAACACTGTCGACAAGAGTTGTGAACATCGGCATGAAAGGAAAAGGGAACAACTTGAAACTTACGAGCAAATAAATTGTACCGTGTGTCGATGTACAACGTCCAATACGGAAGTTGCCACCACCACTCGAGTTTCGTCAGCTGCGGCAAACACGGTTAGGAAAATGGCGCGAATCACACATGGCGCAAGGACATACAGTAGCATCCGACGTTGAACGCGGTATAACATGACAAAACTGTCGCGAGACAAGTGGTTTTGGGGTGTTCGTAAGCAGGCAGATGCCTTGATTGGGGTCTTTCTGCATCACAAGTTCCTTTGCCGCAGATGCCACCGAACTCTTCCACTTAGTGCGTTTCTGGGGACTGTGCCCTGAGACAGCGGGAGTGGTACGCGGTCTCCGTACGTGAACGCTCGCCAGGGTAAACGACAAGTCTTCGGGGTCTTCGATATCCGACGATGAAGCCTCTCCTTCGTCGAAGTCCTCGTCCACCACGCGCCTCTGAGGTTCCTCGAACCTGATAGAGGCAGCGCTTCCGTCAGATCTGGATTTCACGGATCTCAGCGCAGGTTTTCTGTCGTTCATGGTGGGGGATATAGAGGCTGGGTGGACAAGAGGGTTAGACCTGGGAGGTACTGCTAGGATTCATATAGCAGGAGCTTTTGTTGGATGCCAGGGCAACGTAGAAGAACAACGGGGGAACAAGACAAGGATGTTTTTAAAGCGGAACACCACAGCTGATGGCCGAGTAGTGCATGTCGCAGTTTGGCCGTAAGTACTTTGAAGTTGTGTTAACGCTGCTTTCCTTGCGTTTTGCGTACATCTCGCGTCGCTCTTGACATTCAGATACCATTGGTTATCTATATTATAGCCAGGATCTGCACGCTGATCCGGCCAATATCACCCACCCCTCAGACCAGCGAGATTTTTTGCCAGCACTATCTTACATGTCCAGACACCCCCCAAAAAAATTTTCAGGAAGGTCTGAGCACTGGGTGGTAGTGAGAAATCATCCACACTGCAGCTACTGCCTGAACAAAGATCGTGAGTATTGAAGGATGCACAATGGCCGGACCCTGAAGACCTTTTGCCAGCATGATTATGTACATTCCAAAGTGCTGCAAAAATATTTTCATCAATTTACTGCAACAGGGTGGCATCGAACAATTGCTTGTCCTAGCTCAGCAGCCACGGATGGTCTGTGCAGTACCGTACCACACACAATGGCCAGACCCTCAAAATGTTTTGCCAGCATGATGATGGGGATGTCGAGCTCCTCCAGAAATATTTCCATGAATTTACTGCACCTGGGTGGCGTCAAACCACTGCTTTTTCTGGCTGAGCAGCCACCACCAGCCATTGTGGTACCAAACCATGCACAGTGGCCAGACCCTCAAGGTTCTCTCCCAGCATGACTATGGGTATTTCATGGTGCTGCACAAATATTTTCGTGAATTTACTGCAACTGGGTGGCATCAAACCGCTGCTTTTTCTGGCTGAGCAGCCACCAACAGCCATTGTTGTACCAAACCATGCACAGTGGCCAGACCCTCAAGGTTCTTTCCCAGCATAATTATGGGTATTCCAAGATGCTGCAAAAATATTTTCATGAATTTACTGCAACTGGGTGGCATCAAACTGCTGCTTTTTCTGGCTGAGCAGCCACCAACAGCCAATGTTGTACCAAACCATGCACAATGGCCAGACCCTCAACGTTCTTTCCCAGCATGATTATGGGTATTCCAGGGTGTTGCAAAAATATTTTCATGAATTTACTGCAACTGGGTGGCATCAAACCACTCCTTTTTCTGGCTGAGCAGCCACCAACAGCCATTGTTGTACCAAACCATGCAGTGGCCAGACCCTCAAGGTTTTCTCCCAGCATAATTATGGGCACTTCGAGGTGGTACAGGAATATTTTCATGAATTCACTGCACCTAGGTGACATTGAACCACTGCTTATTCTTGCTGAGCAGCCACCAACAGCCGTTGTTGTACCAAACCATGCACAGCAGCCAGACCCTCAAGGTTCTTTCCCAGCATGATTATGGGTATTCCAAGGTGCTGCAAAAATATTTTCATGAATTCACTGAAACTGGGTGGCATCAAACCACTCCTTTTTCTGGCTGAGCAGCCACCAACAGCCAATGTTGTACCAAACCATGCACAATGGCCAGACCCTCAACGTTCTTTCCCAGCATGATTATGGGTATTCCAGGGTGTTGCAAAAATATTTTCATGAATTTACTGCAACTGGGTGGCATCAAACCACTCCTTTTTCTGGCTGAGCAGCCACCAACAGCCATTGTTGTACCAAACCATGCAGTGGCCAGACCCTCAAGGTTCTCTCCCAGCATGATTATGGGCATTTCAAGGTGCTACAGAAATATTTTCATGGATTTACTGCACCTGGGTGACATCAAACCACTGCTTATTCGTGTTGAGCAGCCACCAACAGCCATTGTAGTACCAAACCATGCATAATGGCCAGACCCTCAAGGTTCTTTCCCAGCATAATTATGGGTATTTCAAGGTGCTGCACAAATATTTTCATGAATTTACTGCAACTGGGTGGCATCACACCACTGCTTATTCTTGCTGAGCAGCCACCAACAGCCATTGTTGTACCAAACCATGCACAGTGGCCAGACCCTCAAGGCTATTTCCCAGCATAATTATGGATATTCCAAGGTGCTGCACAAATATTTTCATGAATTTACTGCAACTGTGTGGCATCAAACTGCTGCTTTTTCTGGCTGAGCAGTCACCAACAGCCTTTGGTGTACCAAACCATGCACAGTGGCCAGACCCTCAAGGTTCTTTCCGAGGATAATTATGGGTATTCCAAGAGGCTGCACAAATATTTTCATGAATTTAATGCAACTGGGTGGCATCAAACTGCTGCCTCTTCTGGCTGAGCAACTACCAACAGCCATTGCTGTATCAAACCATGCAGTCGTGAGACCTTCAAGGGTATCACCCACCACAATTATGGGTGTTCCAAGGTGCTACAGAAATATTTTCATGAATTTACTGCACCTGGGTGACATGGAACCACTGCTTATTCTTGCTGAGCAGCCACCAACAGCCATTGTAGTACCAAACCATGCACAGTGGCCAGACCCTCAAGGTTCTTTCCCAGCATGATTATGGGTATACCAAGGTGCTGCAAAAATATTTTCATGAATTCACTGAAACTGGGTGGCATCAAACCGCTCCTTTTTCTGGCTGAGCAGCCACCAACAGCCATTGGGGTACCAAACCATGCAGTGGCCAGACCCTCAAGGTTCTCTCCCAGCATGATTATGGGCATTTCAAGGTGCTACAGAAATATTTTCATGAATTTACTGCACCTGGGTGACATCAAACCACTGCTCATTCTTGTTGAGCAGCCACCAACAGCCATTGTAGTACCAAACCATGCATAGTGGCCAGACCCTCAAGGTTCTTTCCCAGCATAATTATGGGTATTCCAAGGTGCTGCAAAAATATTTTCATGAATTTACTGCAACTGTGTGGCATCAAACTGCTGTTTTTTCTGGCTGAGCAGCCACCAACAGCCTTTGGTGTACCAAACCATGCACAGTGGCCAGACCCTCAAGGTTCTTTCCGAGGATAATTATGAGTATTCCAAGATGCTGCACAAATATTTTCATGAATTTAATGCAACTGGGTGGCATCAAACTGCTGCTGCTTCTGGCTGAGCAACTACCAACAGCCATTGCTGTACCAAACCATGCAGTTGCGAGACCTTCAAGGTTCTTTCCCAGCATAATTATGGGTATTTCAAGGTGCTAGAGAAATATTTTCATGAATTTACTGCACCTGGGTGACATGGAACCACTGCTTATTCTTGCTGAGCAGCCACCAACAGCCATTGTAGTACCAAACCATGCACAGTGGCCAGACCTTCAAGGTTCTTTCCCAGCATAATTATGGGTCTTTCAAGGTGCTACAGAAATATTTTCATGAATTTACTGCACCTGGGTGACATTGAACCACTGCTTATTCTTGCTGAGCAGCCACCAACAGCCGTTGTAGTACCAAACCATCCATAGTGGCCAGACCCTCAAGGTGCTTTCCCAGCATAATTATGGGTATTTCAAGGTGCTGCAGAAATATTTTCATGAATTTACTGCAACTGGGTGGCATCAAACTGCTGCTTTTTCTGGCTGAGCAGCCACCAACAGCCGTTGTAGTGCCAAACCATGCACAGTACCCAGACCCTCAAGGCTCTTTCCCAGCATGATTATGGGCATTTCAAGGTGCTGCACAAATATCTTCATGAATTTATTGCAACTGGGTGGCATCAAACCGCTGCTTGTTCTGGCTGAGCAGCCACCAACAGTCATTGATGTACCAAACCATGCACAGTGGCCAGACCCTCAAGGTTCTTTCCCAGCATGATAATGGGTATTTCAAGGTGCTGCACAAATATTTTCAAGAATTTACTGTACCTGGGTGACATTGAACTACTGCTTATTCTTGCTGAGCAGCCACCAACAGCCGTTGTAGTGCCAAACCATGCACAGTAGCTAGACCCTCAAGGTTCTTTCCCAGCATGATTATGGGCATTTCAAGGTGCTGCAAAAATATTTTCAAGAATTTACTGCACCTGAGTGATATTGAACCACTGCTTATTCTTGTTGAGCAGCCACCAACACCCGTTGTAGTACCAAACCACACCTGATAATACCGCCACCCCTCGAGAACTATCGACGGGTCTACCCCCCAAGACCCGTCAATAGTTATTGTGACGTGGCATGGCCACTGTATGGGTTTTGTGGCAGCTGTGGCACCCAGCGGTGGCAGAGCAGCCATGCCACCCAATAAATACCTCCTATTGTTTGGTCATTTTTTTTGAACAAACAATGCCACAGAACCGCTATGTGTGCCACAGAACTGCCAATTGGGCTGGATATCGTGCCATGGGTGCCATGAGGCCACTGACCCAGGGTCAGTAAAATTTTGTTACCCAAATAGTGCCATGGGTGCCACGAGACATTTCAACCCGGGATCAGTAAAATTTGTTACCAAAATAGTGCCATGGGTGCCACCAAACTTTCTGACCTAGGATCAGTAAAAAAATGTTGCCAAAGTGTGTCATCAGTGCCACCAGACCTTCTGACCCAGGATCAGTAAAATTTTGTTACCCAAATAGTGCCATCGGTGCCACCAGACTTTCTGACCCAGGATCAGTAAAAAATGTTGCCAAAAGTGTGCCATCGGTGCCATCAGACTTTCTGACCCAGGATCAGCAAAGATTTGTTACCAAAACAGTGCCATCGGTGCCATCAGACCTTCTAACCCAGGATTAGTAAAAATTTGTTACCAAAAGTATGCCATTGGTGCCACCAGACCTTCTGACCCAGGATCAGTAAAAATTTGTTGCCAAATAGGACCAGAGGTGCCACCAGCCCTTCTGAACCCGGATCAGTAAAATAATGTTACCAAAAGTGTGCCATTGGTGCCACCAGACCTTCTGACCCAGGATCAGTGAAAATTTGTTCCCAAAATAGTGCCATCAGTGCCACCAGACCTTCTGACGCAGGACGAGTAAAAAAAAAATCTGAGGGGGGGGGGGGAATATTACCTAAATAATGCCATCAGTGCCATAGACCCTCTCTTCATAGGATCCAACAAGTCAAAGAATGCCATGAGGGCCACACCCCATCGAACCCAGGATCAGTCGGACAACCTCCAGCAAAGAGTAGTGTGTGTGGCATTCTAGCTTTGCAGAACATGGAGAGGAATATCCATTTATTGTCTAGATGAAGTGGCTCCTAGTCCTCATGCCATCAGTGCCACCCTATTATCAAGTCCAACTATCTGTCAACTCCTAGTGATGCTACTTCCTCTAATACTGCAGACAGTTCCTCTCCTTCATCATCTGGTCCCTCATTCTCATCACTGGATCCATCACCCTGAAGCCATCTGTCCTGAGATTCTTTATCATGCTCCCCTCCTGTGAGCTCATCAATGTTCATCTCTGTTGTTTGAGGCTCCTCCACTCATGGCATCGTTGGCACTGGCCCTTGTTCTTCAGGATCTGGCAACGGTGGCACTGGTGGCGATCACCCAGATTCCAGGTTGAAGGGTCCCTGTGAAGGCAGGGCCCGGATTTTACTTCGTTGCCTGGAGCCACTTCCAGTGGACATCATCAAACCTACCCCGACAATTATGCCAATACAGGATCCTCTGCCCTTGTTCAGCCATTGAATTTCTTCCCTGGCTCGCTGGAGTTTGTAATATGAGTCTAGGAGCTGACGGGCCGCAGGTATGGCCTAGGCACAGATGGAGGAAGTAGTATCAGGATTCTGGAGAAGGTCGAAGTCTGCTAGGAAGGTATAGTTGACCAGGGCTTTGTCTTGTTCTTATCCTTTGGCATTGGAAAGAATGTCGGTGGCAAGAACAAATATGGATACTTACATCATTCCTGGCTTACCAATGTCAATCATTGTGCCTGGAGTGCTAGTGATGTCATGCAAACATCCAGTGGCACAGGTGGCACAGGTAGCACCAATGTCTTATAGTGTCTGCTTTAGTATGTGCCATAGATGCCATCCAATTTGGCTCCCTGTGCCACAAATGCCATCTGATTTGGCCTCCTGTGCCACGGATGCCATCTGATTCAAAAAAAAAATTGTTACAAGTAGATAAAAAAGGAAGGGAAGAGTGAGAAGATTGGACTACGATAGCTATCGATCCTGCCAGCATTCATTGTCTGAATCATATGCATACTCCTTCAAAATCAACCCCTCCCTTGAATAGTGAACACCAAAAAGAGCCTTTACCTCCTCCAGGGTGTGGCCTGCTGCCACATAGGTGGCAACTTGAGGATTGTCCGCAGAGTTGATGCCCGACATCGGAGGCGCTCAAAGGGAGGGGGGGGAGTTGATTGAGAATGGAGGATGAATGGCTGCTCACACCCCTCTCGACAGGGGCAGAGTGGAGCCTGGAGGGGTTGGTGTGTGAATAGGCCTGGAGGTTGAGGGTTGAACAGGTGGCACTGGTTAGCAAATCCATGGCTGTCACATGCAAATAAAGATATGGGTGGCATGGGTGGGTCTCATTCATTGGGAGACATTGCCGTCGAGTTCTGGGCTCAGATCTCGATGGCAGCACATGGTTCCCTGGCAGGAGTACCATGGAGGGTCTGGGTTCCCCAGGAAGAGCACCACAGATGAAAAAGGGGAGGGAAAACGACAAATAAAGGCAGGCGCGAGTTCCGGGCACGAATCTCAGCAGCCAACCAAAGCCCATGGGTGTCTGTGTTCTCCAGCAGGAGTACAACGACAGAAAAGAAGGCAGGTTCGAGTTCTGGGCACGGATCTCAACAGCCAGCCAACCCAATGGGTGTCTGTGTTCCCCAGCAAGACAGGCACGAGTTCCGGGCAAGGATCTCAGCAGCCTGCCAAAGCTTGCAGGTGTCTGTGTTCCCCAGCAGGAGTACAACAACCGAAAAAAAGGCAGGCATGAGTGCCTGGCACAGATCTCAGTGGCCACCCAAAGCCATGGGTGTCTGTGTTCCCCAACAGGAGTACATGGACAGAAGAGATAGGATTTACCTTGGAGCTTGAGGTTAATTCACATGGCTCCCCCAGAGGCAAGAAAGGCAGATGGTGGCGAAAGAAGAAAAAGCTGGGTCAGCCCCAAAGAAATCACCCCAATTTGATGAATTTTACGTTACTGTGCCACCAGTGCCATGGCTGGTTGGATTTGGGGGTCAGTGCCACAGATGCGACCCAGCATCTGTGGCAAACATGACAGTCCCATGCTTGATTGGGACTTGCACAATTTTTCTTTCATTAGAATGCTGGAAGAGCCTTGAAGGCCTGGAGGAGAAAGAAGAAAGATGGCATGGGTCCACTGGAAGAGCATATGACAGGTCAAGACACAGCCACAGTTGCCCATCAATTGGCACGTGACTGCTCAATAAATATATGTTGTTCAGCGTGAGTGGAATGAACCTCTAGCAGCAAAAATCCAGAAATATGGTGGTTATTATCCACCATATTCAATTGATTTTTTGATCCTCCATGTAGGCAGTTTAGGCTTCTGAAATTGTTGCAATTGAGATACTTTCTTTTTGGGGGAGTGGAAAAAATATTCCCACTCAGATCTAAGGGTATAGCATTCCAGCAGCCCCAAGAATTTAGAGAGAAGTCAATGATACCCTGAATATTGTTCCTACGCCACCATATGTTGGGAATTGGGCCTGAATGTGGAAAGAAAAATTGATTTATGGATGAAGACCTGTATTTGGAAGAACAGTGTATATACATTGGTTCATTAGACACCAACAGCGGACCAATGCAGGTATACAGAAGATATATCTCAAAGAATGTGATCCACAGCTGATAATAATTTAATTTGCCTGGAACTCCATTGGGGAGCACAGACAATGTAGGCTGAAAAAATAACTATAAGAATTAGCCTGATACAATGGGGCCAATGGAGTCCACAGATACAGTGGAGGCGCCTTTCTCCTGAAAGCACACACTATTGCCATGGGAAATCTGCGTCAATAAAGCACCTAAAATAGTAAGTCGATGCATTCAGCATAGACTTGAGTCTGAGCAGAAGACAGGGAGACTTGGAGTAGAATGGGATAGGGGCAGTAGCATTGGTCTTATTAGCAAATCTGTCTGCCCATCATGCTTGTTGCACTTATCAACTGATTGACAAGTGTAAACATCCGGCTTTCCATACCAATAGGTGAAGTAAGGAATGGCATCCACAGCAAAGCAACAAACAGCACAGCTGAAATTATCACTGCCAGTCGATAACTATCAACGGGTCTAAGGAAAATTCAAACATTTCACTGATTCTGGGTCAGAAAGTCTGGTGGCACCGATGGCACACTTTTGGTAACAAATTTTTACTGATCCTGGGTCAGAAAATCTGGTGGCACCGATGGCACTATTTGGGTAATCAAATTTTACTGATCCTGGGTCAGAAAGTCTGGTGGCACCGATAGCACTATTTGGGTAACAAAATTTTACTGATCCTGGGTCAGAAAGTCTGGTGGCACCGATGGCACACTTTTGGCAACATTTTTACTGATCCTGGGTCAGAAAGTCTGGTGGCACCCATGGCACTATTTGGGTAACAAAATTTTACTGATCCTGGGTCAGAAGGTGGCACCGATGGCACACTTTTGGCAACATTTTTTTACTGGGTTAGAAAGTCTGGTGGCACCCATGGCACTATTTTGGTAACACATTTTACTGATCCCAGGTTGAAATGTCTCGTGGCACCCATGGCACTATTTGGGTAACAAAATTTTACTGACCCTGGGTCAGTGGCCTCATGGCACCCATGGCACGATATCCAGCCCAATTGGCGGTTCTGTGGCACACATGGCGTTTCCATGGCATATGTGGCATTGTTTGTTCGAAAAAAACGACCAAACAATAGGAGGTATTTACTGGGTGGCATGGCTGCTCTGCCACCGCTAGGTGCCGCAGCTGCCACCAAACCCGTACAGTGGCCGTGCCACGTCTCAATAACTATTGACAGGTCTTAGGGGGGTAGACCTGTCAATAGTTATCGAGGGGTGGCGGTATTATCAGGTGGTTGGAAATACAACCTGTGGCCATGTTCATTAACATGTGAACACAATTCCACATGCAACCATGCGGTCTGCCTCTTATCTTTTATTCTATTTCACGAGGGATATACAAGATGGCGAGCCCAGATGAAATGTGATGAGAGGCAGATTGATTTATTGTGTGGCAGATTAGATTTTGTACGGCAGAGCAAAAGAGCCAGATGTCCGTTTTAGGAATCAGCCTCTTTTGATTGAGCTCTGTTGCGCAATCCCACGTGGGATCAGCGGTAAAAAAGTCGCTCTCTTTTCTTCTTACCACCATTCCCAGCAACATTTCCCACGCGTTTCGGACGCGCCTAATGTCTCCCAATGTCGACGACGGCACCCACAGTGCCACTGCGAACGTGGAACTGATTGACAGTTTACCAGGTTGTGTTCTGGATCAATTCAGGAACCATGTACGTTCCTGCGCTTCTTTTGCTGAGCGCTGTTTACGCAATTAGTACAGATTTACTCGCCAGCTTATATCTGGACCCATCCACACATCTTTCTTGATGGTGAATGGGCCACTGGCAACACGGCCGAGCTTCGGCTGTCCATCCGTCAACGGGACATAGTGCCAGCGCCACTGGAATCCATAGCACCAATGGTTTCCGCACCCGGTGGTGCCCGGATCAAGGTTGAACCTCTTGCACCCGCTGATTTTTTTGTCCCCCAACCTGCCGTCAAGACAGAATCTTCGGGCCCTGATATCACAACTCCACCTGATTCTATCCGGATGCGCCTCCACCGGGAAAAAGGCAACAATGTTCTGGGAATTTTGTCGGATTCCGAACCCGAGGACGGCCCCATTGAATCGGACTTGGAAGTTTCTGAAGTTCTGCCACGCGCCTGTCTCGCTCTTCTAGTATATCTCCCATTGGGATTAGGTTGGGCGACGGTAAGTGACTGTAACCCTTAAATGCAGCGCTGGCGCTAATATTAATGTAATTTTTTCTAGAAATGTACCCTGACTCCGACAAGGACCTCGTAGTTGAAACTGATCCAAGCGACGGTAAATTTTAGATTCAACGCCCACACTAGGATTGAAACAATTTATTTTTCTAGAAATATACCCTGACACACACAACGATGACGAGCTCCGCATTGAAGGCGAACTTCAGGAGTCGGATACAATATGGCAGGATCCCGGTATGACATCCCTTGTTCTTACAGGCAAATTTCGCATCAGTATCAAATTGACTGTCGAGCGCATAGAGTACGTGATGCCTCCTGGCAGGATCCCTTCGATTTGGCCCAACCCTCGCATTCCAACTGCATTCATCTTGGATCTGGGTTCAAATTACAGTGATGTCGACCCGGGAGCAGGCAAAATGCATACTGTCGACTGGTTAATCAAGAACCATGTACGTGCGCTACCACAAATGCGTCCAGTTTATTTCACAGCTGTAGGATAACGATTCGCGACAGCACTGGCACGGGGAACAATAAACCGGCAATCACCTTCGACCCTAAACAGCCCCTGATTACCTGCTGTCGTGCTCGGATGTCTTGCAAGGGTTGCTATGCATGCATGTGAATTGAGCGAAGACTAATCGAAGTCGACCGTTGGGACCTCGACCCAGCTTCTCGAGATGCTATATTTTCCGCGCAGCATGACACTGGTCGATGGGAGGGAACGAGCATAGAAGATATTACAGCTGGGTATTATTCAGCTTTTTACTTCGGTTGGCTGCTGATTTATTTCGTATCAGGTTCTTTGATATCATTGATAAAAAGCGCTGTTCAGCGATCGACTCGACCGGGAAAAGATGTGAAGGTCGCCCACAGCTCATGCCGAAGGTTCGTATTTTAATGTTCCCTTCTGCACAATTTCTCTGAGCAATGCTGAACCAGGGAATCACTCTAGGGCACAACTACTGGGTCGCTTGTGATGGTTGGAGAAAAGACTTCAAAGAGAACCATCGGACGTACAACATCCCCGACCATGTAAACGAAAAGATGTTGATAAAACTCTTCGCGGGTGAGCCCATCATGGATGGCGCCTCCAGGGGCACTCCACCATGTACCATGATTGTCCCTGGGCGGACAGGATTCAAGCAAAGAAATTGCTGTATATGCAGTTCTTCCACTATATTGAGGCGGCATCTCATTCACGGTGGTGCAGCGCATACTCATATCGTCAATGGCCATGTTGTGACTCAGAGTGCTACAAAGCGGTACTTATGTAAAGTCAAACGCACAATTTACATCCCTGAAGATCCCTCTATTCACAAAGTGCTTCTCTTCCACACGCCGAATGTCCCGCACCGCCACCCTGTGCCCGCACTCACCAAAATCTTGTTGGATGTGAAGGATGAATACAAATCCTGCATCGAAACTGTTGGGTGCGTCGGCACAACTGTAAATAAAGTTGACACTTGCGAGTCTTGTTTCCTTTCTGTTCACTCTCCGCCACTAAGTGCATTTTAATTCATAGCGAAGGCCACCCAGACCCTCCTCGGCGGCAAAACTCCTTCTGAGTACATGCCAGCCCTCGGAAACAGGTGCTTCAAGAGTGATATGGTTAACACAGTAGAGTCCAAAAAATATCCCGCGGGACTTGGAATCGCTGGTATTGTATCCATCATACTTTTCACAGCCACGTGGTAACTGAAATTCCATTCAGGCGCATTCCAGCTGTTTATCAACGACCAGAAGAAGCCTCTCGCCGAGCACTACGTTCACTGTTGCCGTGCGACTGAAGACGGTGGTGTTCTCATCATCACTGGCGTTCCATTCCTAATCAAACTTCTTGACGATCCTGGGGTCCGCGCATTCGACAACGACACTACCTTCAAGCGGGTTGCGGGAGATGGGAACTGGCCTTTTTCTTCAAGGCAGTTCAGTGTGGTGTGTCTCGTCTTCAGCGAATCTGCCTTGACTGAAAATTCAAGCCCTTACCATGATTCGTGCCTACACGAATCGCCCCACCACAGAGTTCTACGAATTTATGTTCAATGAACTCCAGAAAATCAAAAAGGCGATTACCGGCAAAGTCTTTGGCATGAAACGGTTTGTTCCGGGCGGTAATCTGCTTGAAATGAATGCGGACATGGAGGCTGCACAAGTGCTTGGCATAGCTTGCTCTATCATGAAGACCAACAACCTGGAATACAGCGGCATTCCAAACGACACGCCGGCATCCATGGCCGCCATGTACTTCGTGAAAATTTGCTATCGGCACTCAACAGAGCAAGTCTAGTTTCTCTTTATTTATATTCCGTCTTCTGACAACAAATGTCAAGAGCCATCCACGACTTCAAGAGCATGGTCACCCCGGCGCAGTATGACCGATTGATGGACTTCATGTACATCAACTCGAAGGAGCGCCTCAATGAGTGTTCTCAGTTTTTTCGAGGTCTGAGCGGGAAGAAAATTCAGGGTATGTCGTCAATGTCGGTACAAACTCAACTGACATGAGTTATATTGGTGGGTGCACAAAGAAATGAGCGACTGGATTCTCCCCTGCCTCGAACACCGGCGAAACTCAACATCATTGGACGAATGCCATGACTGGGATCAAGCTCAGTCTGGTTGAGGCAATTGAGACGACCATGTCGTGCGCTGATTCCGACATATTTTGAGCTGTAATTTGTATCCCAGTGCTCGCGAGCTCGATGAGCGAACTGCCCGGGAGATCGAAGCGTCCTTGAAGAACGGGTTCCTCACAAATATCCAGAACGAAGTGTACCATCACATGGCCCGCGGCTTGCAGCGCCAAACGAGGGCGGCGCAAAAGGTTCGCGAAACTCACGAACTAACTCAATATTCGAAAGAAATTACGGCACAGCTTGCGGACCTGAAGGAGACTCGGCGCCAGACATCGGCCAAGGAGAAGGAGCTTCGGGAGCAGCTCAAGACCGCGAAAACTTCCTCAAGTGGCTCCTCGACGAAACGCGGCAGGAATCCCGACACGAGCCGTGCAGTTAGAAATACAAATTATAATCTCGTGGGGATGTTCAGAACATTAGTTACATAACCATAGGTAAATAAATGCGTACATTCCGCCTGTATTCGCTACGTGTTTGCCAGAGCTCTACCAAACACGAAATACTTCTGGTGTGACTATTATTCTGGTCCTGAGTACAACTGCTCTCCAAACTTGTTGGGTGAGGCCACCGCAGTGTGCGTGGCGTGATTCGTACTTCAGTCATTTGCTAACGTGATATGTACGTTATAATTATGCTGATAGTTATTGGGACCAACATTCGTGCATGGTGATGGTGAAGAGCAAGAAAAGAAGTAGATGCCCTGCTGCACGACGAAATAAGCGCAGATTTCCGCGGCATAATTGTATGCCGATCACAAAGTGGCCGAGATAAAAGTACCGGTATGGCATCATGCCGAAGTTTTCTCCGCTTCTTGGCCCACGTGCACCAGCGCTTATTTTCTCTCTTCCTTCTCGCCACCACTGACACTATCGCCTTTGCTCAGGTAAGCTACCTCCATGCAGTCAATAATCATGTGTTTGTACAGTAGTAGCCCACTAATGTCCTGCAAACCTAAGAAGACAGAAGGTTTGAAACAGTGCGCCAAAAACCATGTGAACAAGAAGACGGTGCTGATCTACGGGTACTTTGACGTGCCGCCTGTGTCTCTGAAGCGACAGGTGGACCTCGGATTCATTCGTGCTCCAGCCGCTCCCCAATAGGCAGCTTATGGGCCGGGGCAGCAGCGACGATATTGAGCGGGTGCCCGGATAACTGAATATGCTGCAGTGGCAACATGAGACGCAGACGTTTACGGTGAACTTAGTATTGTGCTTCGAAGGAATAGAGGAGAGCGGGAGCGAGGGCCTGAACAACCTAATCGAACGGGAGGCAAAGGAGTGGTTCAAGGGCGTGGATTGCGTGTGCATCGTGAGTTGCACCTCTGTTTAGCTTTCAAATAATAAATATAACTACTGGCTCAACAGCGCGCGCCCGCACTCACGCACGGTCTTCGAGGCCTCGTGTACTTCAAGCTCGCCATCTCCGGCCCCGGCCACGACCCTCCATTCCGGTGCGTGCGCGTCTACCCTTTTCTTTATTCTTCATTTTGCTTTTTGAATTCTTTTTTTGATTTCGTCGCACTTGATCTCATTATCACACCTACCTCCTCCGATCCCGACTACTTCCTCACCTTTGCTTGATTTTGTACCGCATTATATCTCACTTCATTACTTCTCATCACACGCAATGTGTCCTTCCTGCCTCGTTCCCCACACCCTAACCCTTATACATCCCCTTGAACCCACCCAATCACGTTGCAGTCACTATTCATACTTGTCTGATTTCAATTTCACCCCACAGGCGTCTTCGGCCCTACCGAGTGCCCAGCTTGAACTGGTATTTGGCCTGGAAACTCGATGAAAGCTTGGGCAGTTCGCGTCCGCCCTGAATATTTCCATTTCATTTGGCAGTAGTGCCTCCATTTTGACAAATGTTGTTTATATACTATAAAGATAGTCTTTGAGTATTTTTACCGACTTTTAAATGGTAGCTGGACGTCTCCATAGAAGAAATATCCTTCGGGGGTGATATTTTGGCAGGAGCAAGGATTGAATCATGGATATAATATTCCTGCCTCACCAGATTTCCTTGAATCTTAGATGGAGGATGCCCATAAGGCCTTTCTTCCTTCAGGAAATAAGCATAACCTATTATTCACAGACATACATGCACAGAGTTCAAGTTTTTCTGAACTTCAAGAGATTCCGAGCATGGCCCGCCGCCCCGAGCCAATAGAAGCAAGCCATCAAAGTGGGCGCTTATTAACGAAGATTAGGCGCCGATCCCAGAAATGCATTGGGAGGTTTACCTGTGCTTTATTGTTCCTCCCGAGCAAAGCACAAACCAATCTCTGAGCTATTTGAGGCTTTCTGGAGCCAATTCATTCTATTCCGCCCCTGATATTTGTTGTTCCTTTGCGCATACCAATAGTACTATGAAATCTGCAGCTTCTTAGGCAATGTACGCCACTTGAGCTGCCTATGACTTAGGGACAGTGTATGTATGATATCCCGTTCTCAAGGAATATCCCAAACCAATTTGGGTTCCCGGGAAAAATAAACCACCGTGTTCCTTTCCACGCGCCCATCAGGCATTGCCATTAGTAGTTCCAGCGGTACCACAGTGGTATTTGGCACATTGGCCAGGCCTTTTGCGTCAAGAGGTGTGGAAAAGACTTATAAACATTTTCCCTCTTTAGGCAACTGAAAAGTCAGAGGACCTCCTGAAGGCACAAGGAGTGCCGTGTTCCTTTCCACACTGCGGAAGACTTTGACAACTTGAGTGGTACCATTTCATATATTACCCTTGTTCAAGGGCGCAGACCAGATGGAGGATCGATCACTATGAGGAGATCTGGATCCCCGAAATTCCTGCAAACCATGTGTGTTCATTTCAGCAACAGAAACATCAAGTTCCTTTCCACGCAAATAAATTCTGTTGGTATCCTCAATGGTACAGCACCATAATGTGGTATATTGACGGGATTTTCCGCTCGATGAAACTTTCAAAGCGATCCCTCCCTTCAGAGTTGTTTCAAGGAGCGCGAGGGTGCCTACCGAAGGCGAAGTTGGCCTTTCTGCGCACACCGTAATTCCAATCTGCGGTTTTGCAATCGGTTTGGTAAAAAAACTGCCCAGTGGCGTAGAAGTTTATTTAGAAAATTTACCTGCACACTTCAGAATATTTGAAAGGTGGGCCAAGGATGATGCCCAGGGCGTGTTGAACGAAGACGGTGTGACTCATTGTGACCAATGTGACTTCTTTGTCTACCGCCACCATCGTCTACCCTCGCTCAACCTCTGTAAAAGACTTTGCCCGACTTTCTTCGTACACCAATGTGATTCACAACTACGGCAGCCCTCCTTGCTCTATTTTGGAAACTTTCAGCTCATCAAACACTGCACAACCGGTACTTTTTCTTGGCGTCATCTTCTAGCTCGCACACTCGTAGTCTTTTGTTCAATCTGGCCCCCTTTCTCACAAATCCCTTGCAAGACATGGACAATTATTTTCTCACCTTCTTTTGGAATCTGGGAAGCGCATGGGACTCGAAATATGCCACTTTAGCAGCAGGATGGGGGTATCCGAGCATCTGATGCACTAATGGTTATGGAATCGAGTTCTGTGGTCTTCTTCATGCGTGCCACATGTACCTTGAATTTCCGGAATGCTCACAAGGGAATGTGGCTAAATTTTCAGAGCACAAAAGCACCTTCAAATGCCACGTCACTAATGCATACGCTCTGGCTTCCGCCCGCCACTGGCATGACCACAAACACACTACAAGCCCCCCGCACGGTCCGTGACGTCCTTTTTTTTTTGGCTGTACCTGTCGGGCCGCCGTAGTCGGGTCACCATGTTCGGATCGGCGTGGTGCCGCATAGCGGCAGTCCCAAGGTTCCGGCTCCCCCCTGCTATTCGCAGATGGGTGAGGTTTTACCTCGTATGCGTCCGTGTTGCTTCAGGATCCGGTGTGCTCGGCGGAAGCAGCACGACGAGGATAGCGCTAGGTGGACAAACAACACCACATCCCGTGATCTCTCCCCAAGCACCGCTACCCGGGTATTTATTTGTGTGTTGTCAGTGCGCCCGCGAGCACCCGCACAGCGTCGTAGCCATTTGCTGCGGCCTTTGCAGAGCAGCACTCCGCCGGCTGGACTCGTCGACGGCGCGCACGGCACAGAAACTACCCGTGCATATCGCTGATGTCCTCACAACCCCTCAGGCGACCCGTTCCAACTCCCACAGAACCACCATGCACCCATGCGAGCCCGCGCGAGGGCGTCGCTTGGGTGCGCGCAGTGCGTGGCGGGACAACCCCAATGCAGAAACTGTGTGCCCCCCAACACGCTTCATGCACCTGCAGCGAATCTCAAGGACCTGCGCACGGTAATGTACATTCCGCCCTCGAGTTCGAGCTACGCCGTGTATCGAGGCAGTGGGATACGGGTCCGCAAATCGGACATGCTGGCAGGCAAATTTGTAATAAAAACTGATTCTATGATCATTAATTGTTCCCAGTCAGCGAGTTATTTCTCGACATGTGCCGTATATAAGCTGCCTTATAGACACATTTTTTGGCTGAATTTTGGCCCATGTTTTCTCGTCGCCGTCGCTCACGGTGATCAGAAAATTTGATGGATGTTGGCCCAGTACGGATATTTCTACTCGCTGTCCAGCACGGCGATGAACGTGCAATGTAATAGGGTGATGATTGATTACTGTGGCTGCTGCGGACAAAAGCTGCCTCTAATACAATATCACGAGTGGCGCCTCTAATTACAGGTTGTACTATAGAAAGTCCACACCTCTAATTAGAAGCCGTAATATATAACACTGCCAGCCTCTGGTGTGGAGTGAGCACGTGAATAGGCTTCATCCAAACCTCCTCCAAACCGTCCAGAAAAAAAGAGAAAGACAATGTCCACAGCCCGCATCGCCCGTACATCCACTTCCCGGACATTGCAGAACTTCAATTAGAAGTTCATTAGAAGGAAGTGGTATCGGAAGATCTAGGTCCATGTTGAAGGCTCGGTTGCGTGAAGCGCATCCAGCGCTGCACCAGGATCTTTCGCCTATGCGACCCGGGTCCGAGCCATATGTGTGTAGGGCGTCTGTGCATTTTATTTTGCTCAACTCTTTCGGCATCGCCGTCACTTGTCTCTTCCGAGTCAACCCCACTTTGTCTCATTCACATTTGGTATGATGACTCTGGGCTCTGATGAGCGAACTCACGGTAACTTAATTACTAACACCTTAGCTCGGGAATTCTGCGAGTGCTCATCTCAATAACTCCATGTGGAAGTATTTTTTAAAGCATTCCGACCAGATCTCGATGCAGTAATCATGCTGTTCAAAGCCCTATCCTCAAGAAAAAAACTACTTATTGATACAGATAAATTAGACGCAGTGCGGATCGAACGCACAACCTTCCCAAGTTGTTGCTTACGTTTGTGCACTGCCTCCAAAATCTAATGAATCATCCGAAATCTAATGAAAAAATGTAACAAAAAAAACACTGCCACTAGTAGGCATACAAAAATCTAATGAAATTAAAGCACAGCCACTAAATTCATTACAGTCAGTAAAAGTGGACCATAAAATTGGGCGGTCGGAAAATGACGGTCTCGAGATTCTATGAACGATTACTAAGTACTCGTAATCTTAACACAAACACATCCCGGATGGCTCCCGGTCACCACAGCCGTACAGTCTACACGGGACCACCCCGAATCGGCGCGACCATTGTCGACGACCAACGGATCGAAGACCCGCAGCACCTGCGGGCACTGTACAAAGTCCTCATCATCCCAAAACACCACCGCTACCCCGACCACTTTGGTGCATGGCCCATCGCGCCTGCCAGACGTTGCGTTAGAGGAGACCTGCGCATTACGTGGGATCCCGTCGTGAGCCAGAGGAGTCAATGACCCTGCTGGAGTAAACACGTCCTAAGGGCGGAAGGAGGCACGAGGGAGCAGGATGGGCACGAGGATGAGCGAGGGGATGGGCTAGACCCGACGTGGCAACACGAGGCATTCGACAGGCACCATCCCACGAGGCATTACAGCTGCCACATCGGCAGCAGTGCGCACCGCACAACATTTACGGACGCGGAACCCGACGTCCGAGGACTCACCTACTCGCCACCACTACGACTTCGGAATTCAAGCCGGTGGAAGGATATTGGTTGAGGGGGAGTACCGAGTGTTCGTTCATTTCCTTTCCTTCACATCCCGTCTTACGATTGAGGGGGAGTGTTAGAGATACAATCTCGCGGGGATGTTCGGAACATTAATTACATAACCATAGGTATATAAATGCGTACATTCCGCCTGTATTCGCTACGTGTTTGCCAGAGCTCTACCAAACACGAAATACTTCTGGTGTGACTATTATTCTGGTCCCGAGTACGACTGCTCTCCAAATCTTAACAAGTTATAGTCTCGGCTAGTTCTACCGGGCGTGTAAAAACCGTGCCTGCCATGTCCAGTGAGCTTTAGTTCGATCTTCACCAAATGCTAAGCTGAAAACTTTATTTCCATGTTAGCATCGACGTCCGTGATCGCTCACATTGACTAACTGCGGCCTCGCTCTTGCTACAGGTTCATCGTCATTCTAAGTTTTTCTCCTCGTCTAATATGTTCCAGACGCCACAATTTATGGTGGCAGTGGGCACTGTTGCGCAATTCTCTGAAGTTCCAGTGTTTGATTTCGAGCGCGAATTGATGTTTTTTACGCCGCCGCCGTTCGGGGCACCACCTCCGCTCAAAAATATTACCACCGCATATGATATCTCACCATACATTCCTAACTACTGGGCTCCTAGTGCTTTTAACTTTACGCCGGACACATTTGCGCAGATGGTTCCCGTGCAAGAGCAAAACATGCCGATGTTTTTGGGGTGGGGGCCGACGACTCTCGATGAGCTACTGTGCTCCAACATTCCCTCATCCGCGATTCCTATTGATGGTCTCGGCGCCGACTCCATTGGCCTTGGCTTCGACGGTTCGGGTGATAGTCAACATCAATTACCCCCACTCCCCGCTCCATCTCCTCCTTCTGAGCCCGCTTCTTCAGCCCATATCGCGCCGCCTACTACCGCAAAGAGGGTGTTGACGAAGCCAACAGTATTCTTTCGACCCGCGTCCGAACCAAGTCCACAAAATTACAGGAATCAGCAGACAGCCCCACGCACAAAAAGCGGTCCAAAATTGCTCAAGTGATTAGTTCTGGGCAGTTCTTTACCTTGTTATTCACCGCAGATACATTTACAGTGATGTTATGTTCATCATCTTCACTTATACGAATAGAGTCGAATAAATAAAAATTTCTTTTTGTTCATATCAAGTGCGGTGGTCATAACTTCCCTTGTACGTACGTATGAGATACCTATGTACCGAACCGTTCACAGAAGAGAGGTGGATCCCGAAAATAGATTCTGCCTTCTTTGCCCAAATTTGCCGCACTTGAAACAATCTGCCGCACATCAAATCAATCTGCCTCCCATCACAATTCATCTGGGCTCGCCATCTCGTCGATCCTCAATCTTACCTATGGTAAATATAAGTCTCAAGTCATCAAACCGTCATGCACTCACATTGCACATCAGCCTCCCCAGTCTGCTCTAACTTCTGTCAGGCGCATTCTTCGTCATCATGGCCCATTCAGGTTCTTCCATGAACAACCCGAGGTAGTGTTCTGAGCTACGCTCAGTGCAGGTTTCCAGGAAGTCTGCAATATGCTGGTTGACATCGGCGTCAGTCGCAAATTCCTTTTTGCAATGGCACACGTAGCGCCCATCCCCCATCCTGCGATAGAGATATGCAGATGGTTCGGATGCCTTGGGAAGTTTGACCGGTGCGAAGCGATTGTGGCCGGCACTGGTGAAATGGCCGTACATCCCATTTTGGCTGGGTGATATGCTTTGCTTGCACTCGGGACATATGAGTAGCGATATCTCATCCCCCCGACGGACTTCGGGCATCTAATAGAACGTTGCAAATAATTGGTAAGCGATCGAGTGTCAAACTCACATTGTCTGATCTTTGTCTTTTCGTAAATGCTTCTAACGGCTGACCTTGTACTGTGCCATGAGATCTGAGCTCAACACCAGCAGTCACTATTGTATCTATCAGGGATTACGGCAGAAAAAAAAACACACAAAATCGCTAGGCGTACCCAGAGTGTCTCTGCCCGAAGGCTTTGAGGGGCTCATTTCAAAACTCCGTTTCAGACTAGCCTGCCCTTGTCCCGCCGGTGGTGTCGTTGGTCTAGGAGGGTTCGAGGATATGGCCTCTTGTACTATTTATGCGTATCAAAACCGTACACAAAATCAAACCCAAAGTCTTCATACCATGAACGCGTTCAATTTGAAACATTGGATGTGATATTGGGTTCATTTGTGAATCTATTACGCTTTTTAATCTCCTCACAACGATAATGAAATGTCTTACCTTGCATATGCGTGATCCCGGCAGCTGTTGCCTGGTTGATTGAACGCTGGGCCGGGAGTCCCGAAGGGTGATGAGATTGGGGAGATATGGATGAATCGAACTTATGCTGCTGGCTCCCTGGCGCAGCAACAGCTGGTAAAAGTAATATTAGTCCTAGGGAGGAAGATCAAGGGTACTGGTGAACATACGCAATGTGTGGACCTGTGAGGTGGTGCTGAATAGCGCATGCACTTGTGTGGTTAATGCAGAAATTTTATCCTCCAAGACACCGCATCGTTCGTGCAGCAAGCGATTCAAATCGCGTGTCTCCACCATTACCCTGTCCACCTGCGTGGTAAGTGCATCAAACTTCGCCTCCGGGTCGTAGCGTGCTGCAAATTTTCTGAGTGACTCCGCCGTAACAGTTGTGGGACCGTCAGGGGACGCAAGTCCCATGAATGCATGAAATACGTCCGAGAATTCGGAAACCTCCATGACCCGTGCACTGGTGACGGTATTTGGGAGATTTTGGGGATTAGCGTACAGTCTGCCACCCAGCTCCCGACTGTTACCCTGCTGACGAGCCAATATAACACCACGAGAAGGCTGATGGGAAACATCCAGATCATAGTGAACAATTATTGCCCGAACGATATGTCGGACCTGAGAAACATTGAACGCTTTACCAAAAAAGCTCTTGGTGAGGGTCGGAATCAAGCTTCTAGTTTTTTTAGGATCCCAGCGCTGGCCAAGGCTGGAGAACAGGTAGGAATGGGCATTTTTCTGGACAGGGGCTTCGAGATGAAAGAGGAAGTAGCGTTCGAGGGGAAGGACAACGAGACAGAGCCGAATAAATAGCAGCTCCAGTGCAGGTGGGAGCAGGTGAATGGTCAGCTTGTCCGCCCCGGTATTCGCTGTCGTTTTACTGTAGTCGCCAATGAGAAAAAATCTCTCCAACATCAGTCGCACATTGCGTGGGCGCCCGAATGTATTATAAAGCTTGTGGAGGAGGAGCTCTGTGAGACGCTTTGGAGCGCCAGTTAGATGGATCATCATCAGTAAATATTGCTTGAAGGTGTTGGCCGAGCCGCAGAAGGACCAAAGTGCATCGGCACAAAACTCTCCACACCGAAAGAATTTAGCGAGAAAGGGCCGATGGCTGAACAGGACTTTCATGATGTGTTCGAGAGTGCCTGTATCACGAGGTGCGAATCCATAACCATCGGCCAGCTCTTGAGCATGGTCCTTCAAACCTGTCCTGAGGCGACCAAGATCTAGTTGTTCATCCGTGAGGTCCATCAGGAGCTCAACACGGAGGATCTCTTCTGCCTTTCTCCAAAGGTGATGCACGAAGTTAATCCACGTGATTGTGGAGCACTTGATATTATCGAACATGAAGTCTGGTTCCCCGCGTTTGAAGAAGAGGACTCGAGCCACTCCGATGAGGTTCTTGACGGTTGACCAGCCCACACCCTGGTAATAGCGGACGGTGGCAAATGCAGATATTTGTGATGGGTCAAACCACCGGTGTAAGGACTTCAATCCGCTAACAAAAGGGATCATTGAACATAGAAATTGGACCTGTGGTCTGTATCGGCGCACCTTTCTATGCCAGCTGAGCAAGAAAGGGCATCTTTCAAGATGCAGACCAGGATTCCATACTGTACCGCTGATAGTGATGGTGTTACGAGGACAGCACCGTTCACACTGCCATCACGGCGGAGGTTGAGAGCGAATAAGAAGGCCTCCATCGGGGTATGAAACCGGTTTCCCTGGGTAGAATCGATATCCGTGAAGGCCGCTAGGAGACAGGCCTGAAATCGTGTGTCCAGGTCCGAATCGGGGAGGTCTTGCTCCAGCGCGTCAAATAGTTGCAGTGCCGCTGTAGATTGGCGGAGGGTCAGAAATACGGGATACTGCGGTTTTGCATCATCCGCAGTTTCGGGACACGAAGAGGTGTCGCTGCTTTCTTCGTCGTCATCGTCCTGCCCTGATTCAGGATCGTGGTCCCTGATATCCGCAAAGTCGTCGTCTTCTTCCTCGTCTGAGGCGTCATCTTCGTCATCTCCGAAATTCTCTTCGACTGGAACCATGGCGTCGACAATATCGTTATTTTCCGGGGTGTCTATCGAAGGAATTGTATCGTTCAAGTCCTTGACGGTATCCCAAGTCCCTGTCATCACGGGTCCCGAGGCAATGTTTGGGCTGCGGCGGGAAACCCGGATAAGGAATAGAACGAGCTTGCGAATTCGGCCGGCGTATAGGACCTCTGAACCCGCTCCGACCGTTGTGAACTCCTTCCTATAAAGCCTAGAATTTAGTATACGGAAAAATATCAGAGAGGCTGCTGCGCACGTGAATCGTTTCCAATGATTAAGTTGTCGAAGATAGATAGGATCGATGTTCTCCATTGTTTGACGGGATAGATGGATCCACCGGCGGGAGATCTCAATTAACTTGTGAAGCGGATCCCGGACGCGGGGAGGTGTGATTAAACTGAGAGTTTGGGGCACAGAGTACTCTTGGGCGTGATGGACCCAGCGAGTTTTTAGATGGAAGTTGTCTGTGGCAGCGCGCTCATCAGGGTCGATGGCCGAGGCGGGGAACATCTTCTGCTGGATATGGGGATCCGCATGCAGTTTCTGGCGCCACTGGCGCCAATCTGACCCTGGGTCCGTGTCGTTGAGGAGGGTGTTAACCGTGAAATAATACCTTCTCCGGTCACGCCCCAAACGCTGGACAGTACCCCTCCGCATTGTCCCGGCGAGGCCGGAATGCTTGCCGTTATGCGCGTTGTGCAAATGCTTCGTCAGAGTGTGTTGTGCAGCATCGGGACTCCATGCGTACTTGCATCCCTGAAAACGACAAACCCATCCTTCTTCGAAAATAAGTAATTGTTGAATTTGTTCCAAATCCGGTGAAAGGGTATTGAGCAGGTCCCGGGCATCATGGTCCGTGAGGATGGGACCGCGCTCCTGCGATAACCGTTCGAAATCCGCCTTGAATTTCTCTCGCGCGCGCTTCGAGAGCTTTGGGCTCTTAGGATGCTCCATCCTGTAATGCCTGAGATAGGTCTCCGCCATTACGTCTTTGGACATGATGGTGAATTGACAAGATAGGCACACGATCGAGCGAAATTCTTTCAGATAGGCAAAGCCCAGGTTCGATAAGAACTCGGGCTTTTCAACAGTGACGCGTGTTTCCCCCGGAGCCATTGCCGTGGTCTGCTCGGCGGAAATGTAAGAATAAAAAAAAAACTGAGAGTGGGTTTATCTGGCCTGCTGGATCTCTCGATTCTCGTTTCTATCAACATCCATCTCATCCTCAGGGACAGAACTCGCATCCGATTCATCGCCAGCAAATTTTGTGGACCGGGTGGACCGTGGTTCGTCCTGCCATTGTATATGAGAAAAAATGAAGCAAATAAATGATTTTCACTCGCCGCCATTGCGTCGGTCTGAAAACCTGGGGTGTGTATACTTTCAACGACCAGACTTGTTTCGCTTTATAGCTTATCAGGTCCTGCTCACGTTCTCTCAAATTTACACAATCTTACGATCCGGACACTAACAAGGCCGGGCGGATCGTAAACTTACACTCAATATAGACGTACCGTTAATTTCGGAGGAGTCTCGCAACGGAGTTTCGCCGACGCTAATCCTAGTTCACTGCGCAACGCGTTTCGCCGAGGTGAAGAACGCAAACGAATTTATTTGGGCTTAGACAAACCCGAGGTTTGCGCGTCGGCGTACCGACGTTACTCTACCCCCGAGGTCCAGCCGAGACAAACGTCGTCGACGGACACCCGCGGTTACTTCGCGGAAGCACAGATAAACCGAGAGAAGCAAGGAAAAACCTCGCAAAGAGGCAACGAAAAGAAACGGAAACCCGGACAACTACTTCGATCTCTTCCTCCCACCACAACAAATAGCTCTTCCAAATTTACTTACGAGTCTCTGGGTTCAACTGGCCTGGCCGCACGCACTGTAAAATTCGGCACATTTTCACGAAAGAGACATGGTTAGGGTCGGTATTTGAGTGGAGCAGCACAGGAGGCGTCTACCGCTTTCTACACTGCCCTTGTGTAGACTTTGTCATGAGATAGCGATACCATACTTAATTTTGGACTGATTGAGCCCCACTCCTCAGTGGCTAAATCGAAGCACTGCAAACGGGTTTGCTACCTATTCATTTCTGTATTGTCGTGTGAGAAGCCAACCGCACACAAAGAGAATTTACATGAGGAAGTAATCCCATTACCACAAGACTCGCAGTTCGCGATCGTGATCGCAATTGGGAGGTACGTATGTACGAAGGAGGCGTTTCAAAAGGTGTCTGGCTTTGTTTGGAATCAACCAGTAGTGTCGTATTTTCTGGTGCGGTGTCGGAACGGAACGACAAAGTGTGTCGCAGGGAAAGATCCCAAGATAGATGGATCAACCACCCAACAGAGTCAAGTCTTCGCAATGGATGTGATTATCAAGCGCAAATTACAGCCACCTGCAGCCAACTGGGCATTCTGGAGATCGATCCCCGTGAGATTTCGGCAAGACTGGTGTACCAAACAGGCGAGCTCCAAGTCGATGGTTGAATGTCACTGATGCCATCAATCTAGGCGGCGGCGGGGTTGATGGGGATGTTGCATACATGACGGTGGGGAAGGGAAGATCTGATAAGTCGTGGATGTCGAGGAATGGACGACATACCTACAGTGTGAATGTGCAGTGTAATCAGACACAAGTCAAGCCAAGCCGCAAGCCACGCCACGCCCGCCCGCCACAGCCAATTCAAACTCCGCTAAGGGGCGCAAGCCATTCTGCCAAGCCACTCGGCTAACTCTGACGATAATGATGCGCAAAGTTTGCTTACCGACACGTTTCTGCCTGCACACCATCGAACGTAAAGTTCGAGACCTGCAGACGCTTGCAGTGGGCATCTTCCAAATCTTTAGTGCACAGCCGAAGGATGAAGGGGAAGCGATCCTCGCGGACGTCAACATGTGTCGGGACCGACACCATGACCTGGATTTTGGACAGAACATCGGCAGGAATGCCGGTTTCGCATGATTTAACTGAGGAGGAAATTAACTAATGTATGTGGTTTAGGCTCGTCCGTGGGAGGTTCGACGAAACGTCGCAGGGTGATGGTTTTGCATGTCCCTATCGACCGCATCCGGGAAGACCTATCTGTATAATCCCGGAATTTAACACCATATTCCAGGATTATGCAGATAGTGTGCAAGTCCGAAAATCACGGTCCCAGATTTTTTGCTGCAAGTGCTCTCTCGGAATCGACACAACGAATCGATACCGTAAAACCATTGCGCGCAGCAATGATGGTGGTGTTTGAGGTGCAGACTTAGGGCCTCTGCACCCTCATTTAAACCATAGATGATGATAACAATGCATGGGAGCGCCTGCGGCGTAGCTGGACTGACTGTCCATCTGACGGGTATCCAGTCACCGCTTTCTTTTGTGTCCTGCCCAGTATTTGCAAGCCAGATGAGTTGCTCCCCGTAGTTATTTAGCATTGAGGTTCCATCTGCGAGGCCGGTGGAACGGCAAGAGCCCTCCGTCACAACATTTTGTTTGGGCGCCCCGTCAAACATGGCTCAAATATTGAGTAGCACCCGGGTGCAGGCTGCAGAGATGGAGAGAAATGTACTACTGAGTAGCGCACAGATTACGGACTTGCTGAAGGTGCGCATGCCTCCCTTCATTTCCGTTGGCTCACTAACCAATGGACCCGCAGCTGGAAACGAAAAGTGTGAAAGTACGCTCGAGTAGCTGGCTGAGAGAGCACGCACCCGCCGCGAAGGACCACAGCTACCCCAATGTAACTCGGCGCCAGAGAACGAGCAAGCAAGTAAGTGAGATGGAAGCGCCAAGATCTACACACTACACAACGTACGCCGTGGACCCGAGACGGCGTGACCTTTTGCTTTCCTTCCAGGCCCACATAGGTGAAAGACCCAAAAATGAATCGCCGTGGTGAAGCGAACGACATGGGTGTGCGCATCGCGCTGTCAGACACGCACGGCTCGAGTCCACGTGGATGAGGATGGACCCAGACGTAGATCCAGCCGATGTGCCGAGTCGGGCACGAGGACGGGGGGGGATGAAAGAGACCTGCAGCTATACCGAAGCAGGTAATGGCAATTGAAACTTAAAAGACCACGAACCCGGGGCAAGCAAAATGAGTGCAAGTCAGCGAAATAAAAACCACAAAGAGCAACGACGCACCCGTTCCAAGCGAGTCACGTACAGAGCTGGAAGTTGAACGCGGCCTGAAAGGTCGAGAATCAGTTAATGCTCTGCGAAGCCAAAAACAGGCAGAGGCCCACCTCCGTGAATCCATAGAGATACCTAACCGAAGGAATCGGAGCGAGAGGAAAAGGAGCGGGTGCGGGCTTACAATAGATCGTGGATGGTATTCACAACGTACAGGGCATTAACCCTTGCAGTGTCCGCATTAGCAGCGTCGTCGGCGCGGTGGTGGCATTCTGCGGGTAGTTGAACATGAGGCAGGCGGCGGTTTGAGTCGTCACTGCGGTTAGGGTGCCCTTAAAGGGGATGGCGTTGTTTCCGCTGTTACCGGACTGAGGGACTGAAGGGAGGAGAGGAGATACATACGCAGTGGTTCTAGTGAAATGGAAGGATCAGTAAGACGAAAACGACAAAGGAAATAGGTGTGAAGGTCTTGCGTTGTGGTCGTGGTACCGTCAGAATGCCACCTGTCGGGGCTGCGATGTCTTGTACTGAGCCTCGACAGAAAAGCAGCAATGAAAGGCTCGATAATGTTCCCTTAAAACTCAGCTCGAACTCTCTGGCTGTTGGATCTTTAGAACTGCAAAATCCAAGGCCGCCTTGCTCGGAAATGTGATCGGGCGTCTCGTTGATATCTCAGAAATGAATGGATGCTCGCATGAGCACGTGCACCCCAAAATTCGCTCTAGTCCCAGAAACTGCATTGACGTGAAAAAAAGAACTCAAAACGGTTCAAATGTTACGTGGATGACACGGGAACCCGAGCAAAGCGGAGACAACAGCGAATACCAGAGCAGCAATAACACTGTATACGGTCGAAGACGTCACTGTCTCTTCTTCGAGGGCCTCCATTTCGGCTGCTACGGGACGAGATCGGTAAGGGAGGTGTAGGCTTGATGTTACTAACCTGGATCAAGGTCAAGAGAATCTGGACAAAACGCGAGATTTTAAGTTCAAAAAAATACGCACCTGGGAATAAAGGTGCAGACTTCCCCCTTCTTTCCCTATTGCGTAATGCCAACAGCGTCGGAGCGCAAGGCGTCATTCGCGGCGCTGACTACAGGGAGGCGACAGAATGGTGGTCTGGACGCGTCAAACGCGACGGCGACTACAGAGAGGCAAGATGGTGGCGGCCTGGACGCGTTTGACGCGTCTCTTGTCGTCTGCTCCTAACACCGCCGTCTTCGCGTCTGCCGCGCTGCTGAGTCGCCATAAGACCTGCGGTAAGATCTAGCGCACGTCTCAGCAGCGCAGCAGACGCGAAAACAACGGTGAGAGGAGGGACGCGTGATGAGGCGTTGGCAACCTCCGGTGGCATGTGCGCGGAGTGTGTAGTGCTGGCAAGGTCCGGTTCAGGAATCGGTTCGAACCTGAACCGAACCTGAACCGAACCCGCGTTCAGCGTTCAGGTTCACCGCCGGCTTGAACCGAACGTCAGGTTCAGGTTCGGCGTTCGGAGGAGTTGCGAAGCGTTCGAACGCCGAACCTGAAATTGAACCGGGGGGGGACTTTTTGGTATATTTCATCGTGATTAGGCTGATATTATGATTCCTTGGGTAGAGAGTGCTATTTGGTATACTGAAAATTACTCCACTGTCACATCCAACGTCCTCATCAACCCACACTCTATGCAATCCCACTGAATTTTGACAGCAAAGATGAAATCATGTGACTTCTGGACCAAGGGAAATTATTCTAAAGCTGAATTTGTGAGTCCACAGGGCACCTAAAATGTGTTGTAGGACTTTGATACTTCGTCTGAAGGTCACACAGTTTTTGGGTACTATGAAAACTATTTGCTTTGGAGAGTTGGTATTTTTTAGGTTCGAACGCGTTCGAACCTGAACCGAACCTGAACGCGCGTTCAGGTTCGAGGTTCGGGGAGTTCCTGAACCGAACGCGAGGTTCAGGTTCGGCGTTCGGCCAGAATGATCCCGAACCTGAACCGAACCGAACTTTGCCACCACTAGGAGTGTGGTGGTTGGGAGCAAAGCAAGTTGACAGCGTCACAGTCATTTCGTAACGCAATCAACTTGAAGCCACGTGTGTCGGCAATGCGTCGGATCGGCGGACCAAGACCTTTGACTGTACGGCGCACACCGCGACTCATATTTCCCAGGGCAATTATAAACGGTTTTTTATTTTGGGTACTTACTCGCTTCACAGATTCATTCGGCTTACAGAACCGCTTTGGTTGTCTCGAAACGAAATATGTCGAAACCATCCGCCGGTCTCATTATTGTCCTTGCGGAGGGAAATCACTACTGCTGCATTCAGTTCTTTCCATGGTTCAGCAACCGTCACTGACAACGAGGAAATTCGATCACCTTTCACCCCGTCAGCAGATCGCGTCCTTTCCGTGGCTTCTCTCTTTCTCCTATCTATCTAATGCCGGAATTTGGCGCCAAATTTCAGGATTAGGAGATAGAGTTATGACTGAATATACATCAGACTTCCTAAAACACGGCCGAATAACCACTTACCACGCTCAAGGGCATTACAGAAGATGACGGCTTCCCATTCATTAAGGTCGCCTTCCACACGAAAATCAATTGGCCTGGGTATACGTTGAGAGCCGGCCGGCCGTTGCAATGATGCTTGATCGGACAGTGGGTTTCCCAAAATGGCGATTTATTTACTCAGAACTGAAATTGATAGCCGAACTAGTCAAAGTAAATTTCCACGAGTTATGTCGTTTACCTGAGCCACTCACCACAAGTCACCACGCTCTTCCTGTCTCCGACGCCTCCCAGCGGCCCAGGAAGCCGGCGAAATGTCGGACGCAACTTCATCCGTGGAGATCATAGGTGAAACTTTGAAGGAGTATCACATACGGCGCTGTGGCACAAATCCAGAGACAGGCGAGCCATGGGAGCCTATCTGGACCGTGCAGTCCGGTGTGGCGCCGGAATTAGTCGCTGTGTGGAAGATACAGATCAAGGAATTGAGGGATAAATGGGAAAACGATATATCGTGCCAGGGCCGAGGTATGTGCTCTTACACAGACCTATTTGCACACTCTGACTCACTCTCAAGGACCACGGACTCGCAAGCAGCAAAACCGAAGGTACAACGATGGCGGTCCATCCCCTGCGACCGCAGCGAGTACTACAAGTATGGTACTACCGGCTGAGCGTCCGACCGACGAACGGCATTCACACCTGGTGGCGTGCGCCAACTGGGAGGCCGTGGATACTCCAGCCTATAATCCCCTGCCAGAGCTCGCCACCCCACACACAATGCAGCAGCAATTCCCGCCCAACGATAGGTCCCTGGGCATCGGTTCGCTGGTCACGGATTCGGTCATCTCCAGTCGGAAACCGGTGGTACGCCAATAATATCAATCCTTTTTTCCGCATATAACAACCTGGTGGCAGGAATTCAATCGAGCGGCTTTAGATCCAGTACAGAGCTCACCTTGCCAATTGGGATCCTTTCCTTCACCGGTAATCCGCCGCGCATCTATGTTGCTCTCGCTGACTCTTTTCACTGCAGTCTCTCGGGCCGCAGAGTGAAAACTATCAGTATCCCCCGAGTTCCTGGACGCCTACCACATCGCCGTTGCCACAGAGCCCCGTCAGGACACTAGGTACCGTCTCTTTCATGCATAATATATTGCTGATCACAGCGCTGGGCAGACAAATTAAGCTGCACCCCGCCCAACAATGGGCCAGAGTTTCAGAAGCATCATTTTTCATTGAGTTCGCGTCCACGTACCCCAACCCCGTTGACACAGAGCCTCTCAAAGACACCAGGTACCGTGTCTTTCACACGCAAGACATTGCTGACCATCGTGGCCAGTGAAACTCACTCACTTGTATACCTCACCTAACAATGGACGAAGTTCGCCAGGACCTCGTCGCCAAGACCAAACGCCAACTCCAAATACCAGATCAGATTTTTTCGTGAGTTTATGCTATCTAGCGTAGTTTTAAGTCTTAACAGCATCAGTATACATCGAGTTCGCGGCTGCGTACCCCATCGCCGTTGCCGCAGAGCCACTCCAAGACCCCAGGTACCGTCTCTTTCACTCGCAAGATATTGCTGACCATTGTGACCAGCGAAACTCACTCACTTGGGTACCTCGCCCAACCGTGGGCATGAATCGCCAAAACCTCATCGCCAAGACCAACCACCAGCTCCAAGTACCGGATCAGCGTTTTTGGAGGACGCAGTGAGTTAATGGTATTCATGCCCATTTAGAATCATAAAATCACGTCCTAGCAGGTGTCAGGAGGGGAAGATTCGCTGTGGTGCTCTGACCATGCTGACATAGAGTTTCCAAGTCCCTTGCCCGAAGCACCTGCGACACCCGAACAACCTGTCTCCATGGTACGCCATTCCCCTCTCTAGTATCATGCTGTATCTCAAAATTCCCAGGAGCTCTGTCGTGAATGTGACTCCGGTGAATTGTTGACACTTGCACATGTGCGAGCGGCCAGGCATAAACTATGTGTCAAGATGGGTTACACGGAGGATAAACGACGCAATTACATCGGCCAGATATTTCGGTGCGCCCCAGACTGGAAGTTCTACTGCATTTGTGGGCAACAGTTTCATACGAGGGAAGAGACTAGACAACACATTATCAGTCTCAACCAGCCTGGCGTAGTTCATGTCAAGAATTGGTCGGAGGCCAAAATGCAGGGAAGGAATGCGACGAGGAGGTAGAAATTAAAGCACCTGATATGTTTAATTTGATCGGAGATCCAAGTTTCTGTGGGTTAACGGACGCAATTGCCTGCGGGATGTGTCTTTGGGGTATGTACCTGAAAACGAATCATTTCCCATCTGCGAGTTTTGAGAACATTGAGAGCGTGGATCTTGCGAACGAATGCCTGACGAAGAGCCAAGCGAACACTTAGATATATCCGACGACTACAGGGCATCGCGGAGGAGATAGTTCCTCTGACGCCGTGGCTTTGTGAAATTCGGATTGCCATCCAGTTTGAGGACGTCATGAGTTGCGAGGCCTGGGACACTTTTCGTGCTCCTCGCGAGAGGAGACGTCTTTACCCGCGGTATGATCCTAAGCAGCTCGGGCCCTAAATATATGTTTTGCGTCCTCTCGCTGTGCTCACGCCGACCCGCCGCCGACTCTATACATGACCTTCCCTTCTATTTCGCCACTACATGCCGCTTATCATTCCGTTGGAAAAAGTCAAGGCGAACTCATTTATGCTCCGTGCCGTCTCTTGCCTTGCTAGCTGTTCACTCTTGCACCCCCTGACGACTTCGCCCCACGATCCAGCGCTCAAGCTCAGCCTCACTCGACCTTCCACATCAGCGGCTTCGCTTTCCTAGGTGTTGTGCCCACTGTACTTCCCTCCGAGTCACCACTGGACGTTCGTGTCTGGCTATTCTTTCCAGGCAAGTTCCAAGCGTCGCTCTGGGGAAGCTACTTTATAATTCCCTGCAAACGTTCTCCGCAATGCATGATCCCCAATTCCTAACCCTGCGCCTCCGTTCCCGCTGTGCGCGTCCATTCAAGTATCGCAGATTTCAGTTCAGTTTGGGCACGATTGCACCGGAGGTACGCGTTTTTTTTGTTTTATTTGCTTCACTGGCCTTGCGACTTTCATGCACGCTGGACCGAACTCAGTACTCCAGATGCTCGGGCGGAGATCAGGCAGAAAGGTGGAATCCAATTACAAGTATCGACAGCGCAATGAAAAATAAGGGGGAGACGCCACTAATCCACGGTGATGGCTCTTCCGCGCCTACCGGTACATTCGAGGCCAAGCCCGGTGTGCCACGCCTGCGCGTCTCTCTCCCACTCGCCTGCGCGCTCTGTCTCTCTCTCCTGCTCCCGCTCACTTTCCCATTCCATATCCTACTGCCTCTCCCGCTCCCGCCGGATAACCCTCGCATGTGCTCGGCGTTCTTGCCCGCTCTGCCGCTGGTAGTGATGGGGAAGGCTCGCGTGTGAGAGGCGGGGAGGGCAGCAGTTAAGGCGAGAGACTCTGACTATGTCGAGTGATGGAGCTTCAGGTGCTAGCGAGACCAGCGAGACGCGTGAGAGCGCTTCCCGCGAAGACGCTACTGCGACTTCGATGGGCGTAGACATCGCTCCCTCCTCCACCGAAACTCCACGAGGACAGAAGGACACAACTCCTCGTCGTGTGGACGTCCTGCTTGTGGAGCTCGTGTACATCACCCGCATGCGCGTCCGCAGACGCTCCACTGCATGCAGGGTGCAGGGAGCCGGTATTACCGAGTCTGCGACGGGCTCCACAAAAATGCATGCACCTCACTGTCGCCGAGAGGGACCTCCACCGGCACAGACTGGGAAGCGCTCGAGACAATGTGCGCAGTGGGAAGATCTCTCCAGTAGCAGGAACAACCTTGCGCGCACGGTCCCGGAATAGACGGGTGGCATCTGGGGACAAGGTGCTATGCGGAGAGGCGACGGCGCGGGCAGTAAAGTGGGATGCGAAAGGAAGAGGAAGGGCGCAGAACAACGCGGGCGGACGTAGAGGCGAAGCTGGGCTTAAGGTTACGACCCATCGACACGGCGAGAGGGCTTACGTTTAGCATGCAACGGGCGGCTATTCGACTTTCCATCGACTTGCACGGAGACTAGGAGGGGTATCTGCTAATAAATAAAAATGGATCAGACCGAAAACAGGGGGATAGGCTGGAGATGCACGTTTTCTGCGCGAAAAGCAAGCGCCTCAATGTTACGAAATCTATAAGCCCATCGCCTGCAGCTACAGCAACTACAGCAAGAAGGAGGGCGAGCCTTTTTGAGGATCGAGAAGCGGGAAAGCAGACTATGGAACAACGAAAAGACGTCAAGCTAACGCCAGGGAGATATGAATAATAATATTGATACCGGCCTACCGTGGAACGAGTAATTATCGGTGACCAAATTGTGTGGCAAACGAGAACGAACGTCCGGAATCTCCAGGAGACAGTAATGGTGGATTCGAATGCGTTGGGTCTTTGAAGCAGCTCATCGTTGAGACGCCAGCGAAGAAAGGCCGAAACTTCTCTGAGCAAATTCGGCACGTCGATGAGGTGGAGGTGAAGAGGAGGGCGTTGTGGCGGTGCCCGGAAGCGACCGGACCGTTTGCTCCGTTTTACCCTTGCCTTCTTCCACCATTACGTCGTTCGCTTCAAAGTCTGCGGAGGACTGGAGGGTCCGGCGTGCTTTTGATTTGGTGCTCCCAGACTGTTTCGTGGATGACTTGATTTTTCAGCTTTCGCTGATCCCACCGTCTCGCGTTCTGCTTCCTTGGATTTGCCTCTGATAAGACGCCGTTACTCTTACGCCTCGGTCTTGCATCCAATTTGACACGCAAGTCTCAACTCACTTGCTCCTTGGCCCACTCTTATTGGGCTGTTGGCCTCAGCTTCTTTTGGGTCCGCCCGTGCATAATTTCTCCGCACCTTCGTCACGATCACTTTTTTTGTTCGGCACGTCGTCTGAATCAATATTGTCCAACGAGGTTTGTAACTTTTATGATTCGACTACCGGCCCCCTTTCTATCTAGCCATCTCACGCCCGCGCTGCTTGTTTCAACCAATCTCTGGCGAAAGTCCTGAAACAGGTTGGAATCTGGTTCCATGATATGCCTTCCGGTACTCTTCGATCTCTCTCCCCCTTTTATTTTCTCATTTATGTCTCCCTACACAAATGACACTGCCTCACGAATCTTCTCGGTGTCTGCTGGACATTCTCAACCCCTTCCCTCAAACTCTCGACTATCCCTCTCGAGAATTTGTCGCAATGCGATCCTCGCTTTTCATCTCCCAACGCACGGGAAAATCCTCGATTCAGGAGCCTCGGATATTGATGCTGCTGGACGTCGTACAACACTTTTTCCGTGGATGTGATAATCTGGCTGAAATTCCCGGCATGTGGGGCATACATTCCCTGAGCCCACCGAACACGGAGACCATCATTGGCTCCATGACATTAGAAACATATAACCAAATATATCGCCTAAGTCTGCGCCGAGACCGTACCCTCACCTTCTTTTCCTCTACGACCATGAATGCGCCCACAGTGATTTACTGCTCCTCAGATGATCGGCTTCAAGACTCGGTTGAGATAGCTTCCTTGTCAAATTTGGAGGACTATTGGCAGGCACAGTGGAGGGTAGGAGTCGGAGCCGTCGGAAAAGTCATGGAAGATCGCTGGACCTGGTAAGTATTTCATTTCAGTCCCTGGCTGCTCTCTGCGCTAAAGAGCCTTTTATGCTGAAGTTTTCGGTCCTTATTTTCTTCTTCCTGTGCTTGAGGGGTAGAATATTGGAATCCTGTGATCAATTTCGCACTGCAGTACTCCGCGCGAGCAACGCCTGGGGACAGCGCCTCATGGTGTGTGCGTCGGTGTGCTCTGGGCCTTGCCCCATATTCCTGGCGTAGTGGTTCTGTCGCCGGCGGGTGGGCCGCCCTGAGTCAACGACTTTCTCAACAAGTTTTACATTTTTCCGCGGCACCTGCTAGTATTCGACGGCACTTGTATGCCTGGGACCCGATCTCCTCCAAGAAACAGGTATGAGACCGCGTGCTAAGATTCCCTCCCAGTCTTGTTTCGCCTCATGGGCCCTAATTCACTGGAGTGTGGCACCATATTCTCGGATTAGATAGCTAGGGACGGATTGCGCAAAAATGGACTTCCGAAGGAAGGAAAACCACCTGCGTGTCTATATCGAAGTTATGAAAGTGGCATGTAAATCTCACCGTCGCGACAGAGATTAATGTCAGGGTACAACCAAGAAAGCAGATGGAAGGAGAACTCGAAGGCGGCGACTCGACTTGATATTTCCCACTCATCTATCAACAACACCGAGTTGATGACTAGATTTGAGGCGACATTGTGGGGTTGCGAATGGAAGACCGCTGGCTCCGGACGAGTTCAATTCAATTATGCCATACCTGTTGTGGGCCGGCGTTAGTACTTTGCGCGCACCGACGGTGTTGCGGGCGCATTTTGTTGGGTCAAGGCGCGCCGACGAGATTTCGGTGCTGCGTGCCTGGATTTCGCGAGCGATAGGGAGTGGAAGAAGATATTGTAATTCTGGAAGATGAAGATGGATTGACGCACATTCATTAGAGATCGAATCGAGTTAACCCGGGAAGTTCCACGGGGAGAGGTTCTTCTAGATATGCCGGACGAGATCCCGGACGGCGTTTGGGAGGATGCGCTCAAAGTAAGCTTTGAGATTTAGTTCCGATGAGTCGGGGAGTGAACAGAGATTGAGACATCAGTCTATCGCGCAGACTTCAGGCGCCCAGCCATCGACAAGGTTAACAAGCAAGACAGGCCGCATATGGTACAATGAAAATCAAGTGCAGCAAGCTTGCATCTGCGCCCGGAAGTTTGAAGGTCTTGGTTCGTCGGTCCACTTGTCATGATCTCGAGTGAAGAAACAGTAACCCTCTGAGCGCGACTCGCGAGGAGACAGCGATTGGAGCGTCTTCCGTTTTTCAACTCCGGAGATCGATTGGACTTCTACGTGGCCTGATTTGGAGAGGGAAAGAAGTAAGAGTAGTGGGCGTGTCAGTCTGGAGTAAGTTCTGGAGTTCTTTACATCAGTAGAACGAGCCGTTTCATGTATTCAATTAGGGAAGCGCTGCAAATTCTTCCAAAGGGATCCAAGGAGAGAGCTGCCAAGGAAAGAAACGAATCGTGAGGAGGCCAGGTCCTAACAGAGCCATTCTGCAAAGGATTTACTCTGTATCGCGGGTGTTCCATGAATTACGATATACTCCAGCGGTGATCAGGTATTGGGGCAAGAAGAAGCACAGCGCAGCCCAGAAAGTGGGATGATACACAGTAGGCTTCCTTCCAGGTAGGCTTGAGGATGAGACCAAGAAAGAGGTGACTCGAGATTCGAGAAGGCGTTGACGTCCCAGGGCAGCAGACCAGAGGAAGAAAGCGGTTTGGGCACAACGCAGCAATACTGAAGATAAATTCGATGAGCGTCAAGGGCTGCTTAAATGGATGCTGGACGCTGGACGCTGCGGGCTGGTGGTGACAGCCAATTGCGAGGCTGTGTTTGTCCAAATGAGGAAATATGATGCCCTTATTTGGATTGACCCTCCGTTTCTCGTTCGGAGCCATTCAAGCTCTTTCTGCCGGAAGGCCGGCAATAAACTCTGAAGGGTATGAATTTGGAAGCTTGTTGATTTGTCGCTAATTAATACAGATGTGAATGGACCATGGCTATCGACTACAGAAATTTGTAAATGGTGAGAGAGAGGAAACGAAGGCAGGACATGAAAGAGAAACAAAGGAAAGAGAGGAGAAGGGAAAGGTGTTGCAAGGCGTGAGGGCTGAAGTAGGGATGGATCCATAATGCCAATGAAGAATGGACGTCGCAAGTGTAAGGACAAAGAGGGGACGGTGTGTAGGTGCAATGCGTGGGCGACGGGTGTGTGGGCGACGGGTTTGCGTGCACGACGAGGCGTGCATGCGAGGAGCATAGATGCGCGGGGGGCGGGTGTGGGTACAATGCGCGGGCGGTTTGCGCACGCGACGAGGCGTGCGTGCGAGGAGCATGGACACGTGAAGGGCGTGGACTATAAAAGCATTTTTCACCAATTATTATTAGGTTGAAGTTGCAGGTTGAGGTTGAGGACGCATGCCCAGTTGAGCACTGAGGTTAAGTGATTTTGACAGGTTACACAGGCAGGTTGAGGTCCCAAATGGTCTATTTGAGGTCCAGTATGCTGTACAAGGCTGTGGTCATCAGGTCATGAGGTGGCTATTTGAGGTTGAGAACGCAACTTGTGAGGTTGAGAACGCGACTTGTGAAGTTGAGAACGCGACCTGCCAGATTCAGTGCTGAGGTCAAAGATTTAAGTGTATTAGGTATTTCCATGATCGTATCATGATCTAACCATGGTCAGACCATGATTAAACCATGGTTGAATAAGATCAAAACTAAGATGCTGCAGCTAATCACCACATTTCTCTTGATCAAGCCATCAACAAACACCATCAATTTTGATGCCATTCATTATTTTTGATCAGACATCATCAAATTATGATTTCCATCATTTATTCATGATATGTCATTTGCTTTCATGATTTATTGATCAGTCTAATGAGATCTGGATCGATAACAGATTCAAGTGAAGTTTTGAATATCTGAGTGATCATTGGGCAGATCAAAAAATATTAGGATATAGTACACGAACATGAGCAAGTGCCTGGGTCCATAATAATATAACATGAGTGTCTTCAGCCCTTCCAATGAGATGAGAAAATGTATCATACAAATCATTGACCTCCTCATCGGTCAGAGTTCCCATCGGGGGCTGAACAATAACCTGACTAAGATCAGGAGGAGGTCCAGTGTGCCCTACCCATGAGCTCGAGCCCTCTGCATGTGAGTTGTTCTGAGCCTGCGAGCGAAGCACTCCATCATCTCGAAGTCCCTGCCAGTCAATCCCATAGACTTCTAACTCCTCCTCGTCAAAGTTCTCTTCAGCCGCAGGAAGCTGATCCCCACGAACACCATTAACATACATATCAAAGACAAACATGTCGGTTGGGGAGCGGTTGGGAGAATTTCGTATCTGAATACGATGTTGGTTCCATGACTGGGCAAAGAAATCGAGCTGGGTATTGATAAGGCCGAGAAAGAGGAAGTGCAAAAGCCAAATATGAGCGACATTGTTGATGTCGAGCCCATACCGGACTTCCAGCAGGGTAAAATGGTCGCCCCAAGTTGCGCCAACCTGTGCAGTTACATCGACCCACAGTCGTTCAATGCGGACATTATGAACACTTCTAAAAGCCGAAATTGAAATCAGTTTTCTTTTTGGAAGAAACTAGGCACAAATTGAGTTACCGTCCCCATATATATGACCCTCTGCGGGCTCCACGGTGGGATTCCATCCAAGCAGCAACATAGAGATTTTCGGCACCATGGTCCCCACGCATACGCGATGGGATGCCATATACACCGGCAGCATCTAGAAATAGTTCCAAGACAGTGTCTGCAGTGTTGTTGTCACTCGCACGTAGCCCTGTTATAAGGCGGGAATATCCGTCGATGAAACCATGAATAACTATTCCCCAACGAATCAGACCTATGATGAGGAGTATGAGATTCCAAGTTGGTTCAGAAGGAAGCGAAAGCCTACCATGCTGGCCATCATGGTGCCAGAGAGAATTTGGGCCGAGCACACGATAGTCACGGCGCCGAATGCGGATGCGCTCAAATATTCGTCGAACTGGATCAATTCGAAGGAGAGACTGGCGAATCCGCTCGATCGGAACACGATGCCCGAGGCGGCGCAGCATTCCATTCAGCATGCTTAGACCTGCTCGTCGGTAATGCGTCCGCAAGCGAAGGAGAAGCATATCGAGGTCGTCATCAGATATATCTGATAAAGGCCCAGTGAATGAAGTAGTTGGCTGAGATGAGGCTGCGAGCTCTGCAACCTCGGGAGGGAATGAGCCAGTCGGTGGGATGGGGAGATCAGGATCAAGGATATCATCTCCATCGGAAGGACCAGCAGTATCCAAGGAATCATCAGCTTGTTGGAAAGGATTTTGCTGTGGTTCGACAATGCCATGAGCAATAAGAGCATTTCGCACAGTTGTCCGACCGACTCCGAGAAACCTACTGATGCTTGCAGTGGATCTCTGGCCATATGCCCATCGAAGAAAATCAGGATCAATATAAATGCGAGGCCGCCCAGGTCCATCTGGAGATATGGTTTGGACAAGGACTGGTCTGCCATGATGCGATGCATCAACAGCATCTTGATATTCGAGTCGGATGTCGAGTCGCATTGCAGCTAGACTTGTCTCCAATGTAGTGAATTCTTCAGGTGGGAAGATTGCTTGGTTCTGGATCACATTTTTAGGGATATTTATTTTCAAGAGTTGTATACTTGCTTCGGTTACAATGTCTGCAAATTCATCAAGGTCATCACCGAGTCGCGAGATTACAATCGCATCGGTCTGAGTTCCAACCAAATCGGTGATTGCAGCCTGAAAGCGATGGTAATGAGTTCTGAAGGCATTCAGAAGAACTTCTTGAGCGAATGAGCCAAGTTGTGGAAGATCCATGTGATAAGCGAGTGGTGTGGATCAAGAATTGTTGTGACATGTGACATGTGACCAAATCTTTCTCACTTCGCCACATGGCTCTAGCAGTCGCAGCAGGTAAGAATCTCACCCACTTTGATCGCTCTAAACTTATCTGTTTCTTTGCTCAAGGCTCACCTGCAGCAGAGCCTGCACAGAAAGTCAGCTGCCACATCATCGTCAAAGAGACAGCTGCACCTGATATTAGCCATGTCTTCGCTGGGCTCGAGTTCCCCATGTCTTTCCTTGTTGAAAGAGTTGGAGGACGATATTTGTGCACAACAGCTTTGGCATTATTGACCTGCCTGCGATCTCATGCTGCCAATCTTCTTGCTTCTCGCAATATTGCGATCGATCCTTCTATTTTGTCTGTGATACAAGGGTCCCATCCACTCGCTGCCAACATTATGGTCGCAACATCGAGGACCCTTGATTTGCCAACCAAACCTATCGCAATTACCAGAATGGTTTTCGAGAGCTCGGTGGCCTATTAGGCTTTTCATCCACCATTCCACTCGCCGAGTTCGACGATGCCATTGATGTACCTTCGGTCACTGGGAATGGACCTGAAGCACCCCTTTTTTTGACACCTGGTCTACCATGGATGTAGTTCCGAGATCACATTTCGTTCTCTTCTTCATCATCACACAAACTCCACTCTTTCCATTGATTTCGCTCCCACTGGGATACGATATACCTTCCCTTGATTTTGGTGGTGATTTTTCTCTTCCACCAGTCGAGAATGGACACCGAACCCCTGCCTTGCTTCACTCTACATTGACACCATCCTCGGCTTCTGTCTCACCATCCCGATCTTTGCAGCGACAATCACGCAGTCCATCACCTTATCCTACTCAAAGACACTCCAATGTGTCTAAAAGCGAGGCAATAATCGAAATATGCCAGTCAAAAATCACAGAGTTCGAAAGTATCCGGCCAAAAGCTCAATTTCGGAGTGGAAATTGCTCGACCTCGCTCGCATCTCTTGCTCGTTCCTTTTACTTCATGGAGCGGCTCATTGTCGGACTTGGACTTGAGCCTGGAGATCTCAAGTCTTCTCGCTCATTTACACTCCAGAATGGGAATATTGTCGAGTTGAATCTCGAGCAGGTTCTTGGGAACTTCGCCTGGACAGCCCCCACTTTCGGCAAGAAGTGGAAACTGTACAAGCTTGCGAAGGCTATTGCCCTTCGAGCATGGAATGGCAAGTCTCAATAATCTTGTATAGCAATTTGGGCAATTTCTGATGGAAGCTCAGACCATACCGATGCTACACCCGAGCTGCGAAATATCTACCTGGGCATCAAGTTTTTGTGGGCCAAGAATGGCCCTCTCGATGACCTCAATATTCCATTGCCTTCACCAGAGGGACAAGGCGACGAGAAATGTGCTGCAGATCTCAAGCAAGTACATCTTGCTAAATGCCACACTCTTCACAACAAATATACCTCTGAATCCTAGGTATTCTATTCACCCCTTGTTTTACATTCAATTTACTTATAATGTTGCAGTCTCAGCGACCTTTCTTAACCTCATGGACGACATGACCCCTAGTATATATTTGCATAACTAGACTACTACCACTTTGACCCATTGCTGTATATCTTGCTAACTAGAATACCCTCTCGTCGCTCATTAATGTAGAATACTTAGTTCAGGCTTTTTAGATTACTACATACAAACCTTTAGTCTTATCGATCATAGATGTGATCGCGTGCAAAATACTGGATAAGATTGAGTCTGAAGTAGATTAGATCAAGTTGGACATGCTTGGACAATGAGGCACAGAATATTTATAGAGAACACCTGCTGTAGGTATGGCATCACAACACATGTAGAACACACCAACAATGAGGCACAGAATATTTAGAAAGAACACCTGCTGTAGGCATGGTATGATATCACAACACATGTAGAACACACTGATAATGGGGCACAGAATATTTATAGAGAACACCTGCTGTAGGCATAGTATGATATCACAACACATGTAGAACACACCGACAATGAGGCACAGAATATTTAGAAAGAACACCTGCTGTAGGCATGGTATGATATCACAACACATGTAGAACACACCGATAATGAGGCATAGAATATTTATAGAGAACACCTGCTGTAGGCATTGTATGATATCACAACACACGTAGAACACACCTATGACATCACAGAACACATGCAGTATGCATGTCCATCTTTAAGTATATAAGTAGTGTAGCCTGCGTCCTTGTACCCTAGTTCTTCTATTCCATTCATTTTACGACACTACATGAAGTCTTTTAAACAACGCGACACAGGCAAGACATCTGATAGCCCACCCATGAGCAAGAAAGCAGTCAAAGCAGCAGGTATAGAAAATTACTCCACGTACAAGTTCTTGACTCATAAATACTTTACTCAAGCGACAACTTACATCCACGAGCCTAGCGTTCTTGCATCACTTGATAGCCTACTTGCAGTCCCAGATGCTAGGGATGCACTGGTGGCATCAGTCACTAAAATTCACCCTGATCTCACAACGGTATGCTGCAGTCTTCTGTATTTGGCTTTTGATTGATTTTTTGCTGGCAGTTTGAAGATGTGATTAGGTTCGCTCTCAATGTAACAGAAATTGGGAGCGACACAAATATCGCATGGCGTGGTCTAAACACGAGGATTGATACAGCAAAGAAAGCGAAGCTGGAAGTACTAGGGCTTCCAAGCCATCGAGAAAAACGGCAATTTGTGAGGATCTGAATGTACATTTTACATGTCACTAACAGCATAAAAGATAAATCTTCTAGGCTTGCAGCCGAAACCCCATGCAGTTGCGTACTTCATAGAAAACCAGCCTGGCCCCGACAAACCCAGTAGTTTTCTTCAACCACAGATTATATTCCGGCCACGGACAGAAGTTGCACTAAAACGAGGCCACATAATAACTGACCTTGACATCGAGAAATGTCAAGATTACCTTACGATCTGGCCACACCAATCTGTCCTCTTTATCAACCCCTTAGGTGTGTTTCATTACTTATACAGATGTCTGTATACTAATAATAGCAAAGACCACAAAGACATCGAGCTCTCAGTGCACCGTGAAGTGGCAACAAATGTGCCGCGCTTTACGAATGGTATAACCATGTCGTGGACATAGCTTGTTCTGAACGTCGTAATGTCCGGGTATGTATTTTTTCTCCTTCCTATTCTGCTCTACCAGATTTTTTTAAATGTTGCTGCAGCCCACTCATCCAGGGAAGATGGTACAAGTCGGCTGGAATGCTGGTCCACGACATGCTCGCATATTTGGCCTTGCAAAAAGCTACACAACCAACATTGACCAGGAGGTGGCCATCGAACATGATCAAGATGTGATTACTGCTCTCACTTTGACTTGGAGCATCGCCAAGGCCTTTCTGCCCACGGAAATGATTAGTTCGATCACAGATGCTGTCGGAGAAATTGGCCTCCCAAGGCTTGCGACACGCAATATTGCTGAAGGTAGATAAAATTAAGTATGCAGATAAAATAACTCACTGGAACTTTTAGGAACTGGTTACAGGCTCAACCTTGGTGGTAAACATTACGAGTTCCCACTTTACGAGCGTGCACCCTGTGAAGGTCTTTTGACGCAAAACTATGCATCGTATGTCTACTGGTTACTTTTCTGATTATTTCACCTGATGGAATATTTTAGGCCCGTTCATATTGATCCAGCACATGCACCATTTACTGTGTCGTTGACAACTGGCCGAATTGTTCCTGATTCTCCACCTGCCCTATCTCCACTGGGTGTGCCTGAGTCAGGGCGCACCCTTCGCAGCCATGCTCAGAATCCTGCACCGATCACCCAACAACCAGTAGCACTGGCACCATCTTATGGAGGTGGTAATTTCATTGACCACTCCCTGAAAGTTCGCATAATACAGGCAGCTGGAACTCTCCTCGGACACAAGCAGACATACAAACATAGTACCACCCCTCTCTGTGGCACACTTGCTTGTGGGGCACAATCCCATTCACTGCTAGATAAAAGAGGAATTTGAAAAGATGATGGAGCGAGGCACACATCGAAATTCATGAAGGGGAATTTAGCCCAGAATCAGATTAACATGTAATTGAGAATAGAGGTTGGATTGTAATTCCAGTGATATTTTTGTCTATACTTGAAGAAAGAAAAAACCCAAGACAGAAATACAAAAAGCTTGAAACTCCCAACAAAATGCCTTAGGGAAATGTGTAAATTAACTGCCCACCTGGGGGTTTGAACTCGGAGCCTTCCGAATGCACCACAGCCAACCTTATCCAGTGTTGGGGCGAAACAAACATTACAACTGCACCATCATGACCATAAGTACCTTAGGCAGCAATATGACCTAGATACTGAATTCAGCTTTTCAGGCTGCCAAAAATCAGTTGCAGCACAAAGAAAGGCAGCTCAAGTCGCAAAGTGAAGTTCAAAGCAAAAATCAAATGACAGCCAAAGACATTGATAGCTCAAAAACGACAGTGACAATTATGACCAAGGCAACAGTGGTATTATAAGTGGTGTAAGAGTAAGAGCGAATGTTTGTCAACAAATAGTAGCGAGTCCATAGTAAAATCGGTCCAGTTATGATACAAACAAGTTACAGTATCGTATGAGCCCCGATCCCATTCAGGGTCTGCAGAAACAACCAATTCTCGATTGCCTGCTCAACAGTGAAGGGCCAGATGTCATTCCCACCTTCATCCTGAGCAGGATACGACCGACTGCAGAGTTCAGCAAGAAAAATAATCGGAATCCGAACTGTGCGAAAGCAGGCACGAAATGCGATTACTCCCTGCTTCATCAAGCTCCTCCTCGTGGCTTCGTCATTGTGATAACCTTCGTCATCGGGCCCAACAAAATGGACGACAAGTTTCTGATGCTCGTCAAAGTCGATGTGAGGAGATCCAGTGCTCGACCAGCAAAAGCACTTCGGCCTGAAAGCAGGGGAGTCTACCTCATTGTATGGAATTAGTTTGCTGAATCTTGCTTTTCCCTCGTCCAATTCGGCAGAGCAAGGGACCCCCGAGGTCTGCAGGAAATTCTGGAGCATCGGAGGGAGATCCATGGCGAGGATGGGTTGGTGGCAGACTCAACGAACTGTCTGATCGCAGACCGACTTGGGGTGAACATAATGAGGTAAGGCTCAATCGAGCCAAAATTGTGTATGACCGATGTCCAAGTTTTCGAAATAAAACCAGCAGAGCCCGAAGGATCTGAGCAGAGAACCTCCGAAAAAATGTCAGTAAGTGAAACCCAGTGCGACGAACCATGATGCATACCTGCCCGAAGTCGAAGCCATTGGAGCAGGGAAGTCGGAACCCAGTAACGAACTCCATGAGCTCGGTGTGGGTCGGAGGCTGGGGTCCAATGACAGAGGTATACAGCATGTCGATGCCAAGGGCCTCGTGTTGTGCCAAGTCGCGACTATTGAGAGAAGCAATCTAGAATATAGAATAGAAGGTCATGTCAATGAAGAGCAGACGATATTAGTTTCTGACTGGCCTGGATATCATGAAAAGTTGCAAATGCTGAGCAAACGATCGGATGTCGCCTGCAGGCCCTGCCGAAATCCAGCGATCCAGCAAAGCTTTCAGCTCGGGGTGCCACTCGCCGATGAATTCACGAGTCAGCGACCGAACATCACATTGATTTGCTGCCCACTGTATGAGACAGGGGCTCAGAGGCTCAGGAGCGATCCCATGGATGAGCAACAGAGCTGCCAGACATCCCAGTACCATAAGATTTATGCGACGATCAGCATTGACCAGCCCTGAACTAGCCAAAGGCATGGTCGTTGCTACCGAGCATTTACCTTCAAACCGAGTGAGGAACCACTGCCCCCCATGTTGAACATAACAGTAGAAGGCTGTCCATATGGCTTCTCGCCCGATGCCAACACCAGTTGAGAGAAGGCTACCATCATCGTTGAGACTGCATATACTATTAGCGATTCGGAAGTGGGCAGATCATAATAAGTACTCACAGGTTATATACTTGGTCGGCAGCCATGATTTCGCTGAAGTCGCGACGAGCAGCTGCCTCCTTGCACTTGGTAACCAGACACATAGATAGCTCGGGTATATTTCGGCCCGAGATAACAAGGGTAGAGGGAGCACGATTGCTTGAGGCTGTCTCAAAGATGGACTTGACGAAGTCCTCAGATTGAAAGACTGCTCTATATCGCCCAGGTATCGGAACCCATGTGGTCGCCCAGAGCCCAGAACCAGTCGACTATGGGAAGGTAAGTCAGTTATGAAACTTGTGGCAAATGCCCGACACTAACCTGCGACGAGGATGAGGGCACAGGCAGAGAGTTCTGGACGAGTTGTTCGATAAGATGACATAGACAAGTTTAAGAGGTCATACCTGTGTAGCAGATGTTTCAGATGGAATCGGCAGGGCAAGAGAGGAAGTAGGATGCTAAATAGTATGTGATTAGCTGTAGCCCAATCATCGCTCTAACGAAAGTGCCTACAGTCTGTATCCTTGGAGTGGGTATCGGGAGAAGTACTGCTGCAGTTGGGGTCGCTGAAGCCAAAGCCGAAGTCGAAGTTGCTGCCCGCATTACTGGAGCAGGAGGTTGCATCGCTGGTGGGGTCGGCTGGACTGGAGTCGGAGTAGGGGGTAAGTTTTCGGAGTCAGAGTCCTGCAGAATAATCTATTAAGATACCGACTGCACAAAAAGGAAATCCACGAACGAAGAGCATATCATCGACTTCCATCTCTTCATCTGTCTCGCCACCAGAGTCGCAAGGGGGTGGAGACCATTGAGACGAGGTTTCCCCTGTTTCGTTTCCAGCAGAGTAAACCGAGTGCATAAATTGGGGGAGGCAAGAATGGCGACGAGCAAGATGTGACCCAGAGGTGGGTCCGATTTTGGCAAGCCCAGTAATGCCTGATTGAGCGACAACTGTAAATCATGGTCAGAAAAGGGAAAAAGAGAGTATAGTATGATGTACCAAAATTGAGGATGAGTCGTCTGTTTCTAATGGTGAGATCTGGCTTGCAGAATCTTGGTGAATTGTGTGGGCTGAGAAGCCCACCGAGAGTGAGTTGATTGTTGATCGGAACACGAGTGAGTGTGATAAGATTGTCAGTCCGACGAGGGATGCCTCTGTTGGAGAGGGCGAGAAGTTGCAGGTGGAGTACTTCATAGTCTCGAACCTGCTGACGAAAAGAATACAATGGTTCAGAGAACACCCATTTCTTGGGTGAATCGGCCATATCTCGAGCGACTGTGTGGATGAGAGTCATGATTGAAGTTTCAACAGGAAGACGATGCAGGAATCGTAAAGAGTTGTTGTCGAGAAAAGTTGGAAACGAGTCAGGGAAGCAATGCACCAAATGCACACTGGCATTGGGCTGGGTCTGTGGATTGTAATATTAGCCAACAATATAGCAGTACAACCAATGGCTCACAGTAGGCAAGTACACATGGACTTCGATGTGAATGAACTGTTGGTTGGAAAGGCTGTCGGTTTGGAGAGCTGATGCAAGTGAACTGTCGTCGACCAGAGTTGGAGTGGCCTGAGCTCGGCCCCTACCATTGCGACGACGACCTCGAGGAGGAAGGGAGGGTCCAAGAGGAAAATGACTGTCAATCGCCTCGTTTCGACCCTGGTTGGCCTCAGAGATTTCAGAGCGAGTGGGACGATCTTGGAGCCGACTACGAGATCCTGCAGCCTGGCGAGGTTGATTCGAATTAGCAGCCATAGGAACTGCCAATGAAGACGATCCAAGAATGGCTGAGGGAAGAGCTGCTGTTGTTGGGTTTGGGTGTCCCCGAGCTGATAAGGGGATGCCTGCACGAGGAGGGCGAGTACTGGTATAGCTTGTGATCGGCAAGGCGAGTCCATTGGCAGATGACCCAGGTTGGGGAGCAGGCTGTGTCGCTAGAGGCTGCTGCATTTGCTGTACAAACTGGAGAGCAAGAGCAAGAGTTTCGGGGCTGATCTGACTCATGATGCTATACTGATGTTAGCAATTCAAAGTAGTGGAGGCGAATTGGAGCCTCACAGTTCAATGATTGTCAGAGTGAACTCTGAACAAGTTGATAAGCTTGAGAATGATTTCAAGTCGATTATTTACTCACAACAAAAAGGCCAAAAAATGAATGAGAGAGAAGCGAAGAAGGATGGAGATGGATCTTGAGCAGGCTATATTGTGCAATATTCCAGTCAGCGACCCAGTAACCAGGAAATAGGAAATACACCAACAGGAAACGAGGAGAAAAAAGCGATGGTATTGGTTTGCTGGGAAAGACTTATGTTCAGTAGCGAACAGGCATAAAGTTTTCTGAGACACACCTGTAAAATGAGAGGTTGAGCGAGTTCGGCAGTAGCGAGTTAAGTGATAATGCAGGCGAGCAAAAAAGAGGGGTCTTGTCTTGCTTACTATTTATATACCTGGTTCGAATTCATGGCTAGGATTATCCAAGACCGATTGAACTCATAGTTCAATGATGCCACATCATATTTGATGATGCCTCATCGTATTTGATGATGCTACATCGTATTTGATGATGCCTCATCATATTTGATGATGCTCAACCATGTTTGATGATGTCAAATCATAATAGAACGATGTCATATCCCAATGGGGAAATCGGTTGCAGATGTGCACCTCAACCTGAACTTGACAGTTCGCAACCATTGATGGCGACCTCGGGCTTTGATATGGTAATGCAACCTGAACACAGTAGGTATGCAACCTGCCCTATGATGTATCAAAACCTCAATTCTAGACCTCAACCTCAACCTCATAATGTGCCAAAACCTCATACCTCAACCTCATCAGGTGCAAAAACCTCCTACCTCCTACCTGTAAAACACTGTTTCAAACCTCGTTTCCAGACCTGCCAATTTCCAACGATAAATAAGGTCATAAGTGTGGTAGTGGGAAGGGGAGGTTGTTTGGTTGTGTTGGAGATCAGGGAGGTAGATAGACAGGGACACATGTAGCTACACTAGTTCTGTATCGAGTAGACCACGACCACTTCACATCGGATCCCTCATGTCACCTACCACATAGTGGTGATCAGAGCGGCATCCGAATCCACGAAGCGACGCAGCAGCAGCAGACGTAACAGCGAGAGCGCAGCGAACAGAACACGCAGACAGAGCAGCAGCAGCGAACACCGGCGACGCCCAGAAGCACGTATTTGCACCCTAGACCCAGGGACACACGAGGCCGGTTCACACCGACGACTTCGTCACAAGAGCCGTCCCCCATCGACACACCATCCGAACTCTCATCGACAGCAGGTAGCAGCCTAGGTAGCGACCTTTTCGAAGCCCTCGAGAACTTGGGCACGCCACCATCATCGCCGTTCACGCCGCTAGTGCAACGATCACCCACACCAACAACACCACCCTATAAGCAGCAGCAAAGGAGGAAGATGGGCAACACAGAGATAGTACCCATGTTTTCGGGCGAGCCACAGATGGACGCGGACCCCAGCGCAGTAACCCCCAGCACATTCATAAAGAAATCCGATCCCACATGCGCGACCTGCCGGTAGCGAACGACGCGGAATGCATCAATGCGCTCCTGGACTACCTCGTGGAGGACTCACCCGCCGAAAAATGGTACAAAAACTTGAAAGCAGACCCGAACGCGCCAACAATGTGGACCATGTGGCAGGCAGTGTTCGCGATACATTTCCCGGGACCGCAGAAAGCGGAGAAGACAGCGCAAGAGTGGGAGAGGGAGTTGGTGGGGATGCGACTCAAGATAGAAGAGCTTGATGCCACAGTACAGGTAGGCGGCGCACCCGTATACGCGCACATCAACTTCACCAGCAAGCTGCTCGAGATGGCGAAGCTCGCGGGAATAGACACCACCACCAGCGGCATCTGGCAATCATGTGATGCGCTACCAGACGTGTTGCGCGAGAAGGTACCATCCATGCAGACCAATTGGACCACGTACACGGACACCATCAAAGCCATCAATCGCGTCCATATTCGGGAGGGTGTTGAGAAAGCTAAGAAGAACCAAGAAATGGAATGCGTGGTACACGACCTCACAGCGCGCAACAAAGCCAGACAGGTACTGTTAACGCCTGTCTATGACAGTATTTATCACTGAAAATTATAAGGTTGAGAAATGAGGTTCAGAACAGCATTTTAAGACATTGAGGTTTGAGGTTTTGTGAAAATATCAGGTTGAGGATATAGGTTTAGTCATTATTTTTAGGTTGCACTAGCAGGTCTGAGATTGAAAATGTAAGGTTTAGTACGAGATTTGCCAGGTTAAGGACGAAACCTGCCAGGTTGAGTGTTGAAGTGGAGAACGAGGTACTCAGAATTCTTTGTCAGCTCCCCATCATCATATGATGGATCAGATGGGATCAAAACTGCAATGTTCCAGCCAACTCCAGAAACGAATATTTAACCTCTATTTATTTAGATAATCTTGGTTCAAAATAACAGCTTCTGGAATCGGCCTTGAAATTGATGGCTGTCTGCATTGGGTTGGAAAGGGTGGGCCCTGGCAATTCTCGGAATATTGATGGCTTGCTGTAGTGGATGCCTGCCTGCCTTGCAATTGATGAGGTGCATGCATCTGGGCTCCTAGTGATGGTTTTTTTGCTTGAAAAGCCAATATTCATTCTGAAAGTGCCAGCTCTCAGAAAGTATTTTGCATTTTGTGGGCCAATGAGGCCACCTATTGAAAAACACATCTAGAGGACTCTTGTAGCCATTGATGAGCTCTACAATTTGGGTATAAGGATCAGCCATTTGCGGTGAAATTTTCCTTTTGGGAAATGAACGCTTTCGTCCCAAAAAGGAAATTTTGCCAACAACCAGTCCCTCAACCGCTTTCCATCCATTTTGGATGGTCTAACTTGGTAGGGATCTTTATTGATGTCTTACACTACTCATTGAGACATGCTAATCTCTATTGGAGCAGGTTAATAGAGTGAAAACAACGAAAATAATCAATTGCTTTATTGGGGAGGATAACTTGGAGCAGGAATGCTGATTGTGGATCCTGAAGGTATTTCCCAACTATCCATGATCACTCCAACCCATAGGAAGGGTTTAAGAGTGTTCTAAACCAGAGAATACAATATATTCCAGCTATATATTGGAAACCATCATTTTTGCTCATTCCCCTCATCCCTCTGCCATGGGAGCAGAAAGGGGGCTCAGCTTCTATATGATAGGAAATTTGGTGATTGGCACTGCTGGGGTAGGTATCTCAAGATTTATGCTTGTTATGTTTCAGCTCAATGTTCACTCAATACACTATGCCAGGCTTGATGGAACGAACTTTGAGGACCCAAAGCATGTCTCCTACACTGTGTGAACTGTTTCTACTCAAAATGCAGCTAGTACATAGTACCAAACCTCTAAATGATAAATGTCACTTTCCACTTACTTTATTAATTGAGTTCTCAACACATTGTATAATCCAAAATAAAGGCTGGAATTGGCCTCAGGCAGTCGAAAGGACCTAGAATATACTTTATTTGACAGGTTTTGGTGGAGTTTTGGTGGAGTAGTGTTTCCGAGTAAGTGGGTCTGCTAGTAGGTTAGTGCCCAAATCTTCAAGACCGTTCAAAACACTATCTGGCCAAATGTTGACAAAACCTTGTGATCTTTTGCATATTCTGGGTCTACTGAGCTCAATATTTCATTCTGTGGTCTTTATTCAGCTTTATCTCATCTTCTAAGTGCCCTATTCATCAAACAAGTGAAAATGTGATTTCACATTTTTCGAGCTGAAAGTCATATTTTGGTGTACTATTGCATTACAACTCATCAGATGGGTTGAAGAATCCATTGGGATGTTGCATAACTGTTTCCATAACCTTACCAGGTATATGAGGTGCACAACCCAGGAATTCACTATCAAGGTTAATGATGATACATTGACTTCCCTGAGGCATAAGTGTCCCCATTTCTGGCAATTTAACATGGAATAAACCTTCTGAGAATACCTTTATGCACTGCAAGCAATCCAAGGACAGGTAATCAAGTGAAAATGTGATTTCCTCATAGGGGCAAAGGATACTGTTATTGTCATTTATAGGCTGGTATGAGGGAGGGATTGCCTTCAGACCACCTGCATATATAGTAAGAGGGTATTATACAGTGAGAATAGCTATACATCCCCAAGATACTGACCCCAAAGGCAAAAATCATTTCTTTCACTATTCTCGCCCTGTTACAGCACTGTTATGGTGTTTGTCAGGGGAACCCTCACTTTCCGCTGCTCTGCTGCTCGGCCTACCACCGGCCTTGCCAGCTTTCCTTGGCCGAATGGCTTAGCTACGCCGGGCTCCAGCTTAGGCATTGCCTACACCGAACTCTGGTCTCACTGGCATGTGTTATGCGACCAGGCCCAGGAGTATTGCCAATCACTCCAGACATATGCTACTGGCTAGCTGTACATTACCTTATAAAGCTTCACCTAGCACTGGAATCCTTATCCTTTCTTCTCTTCGGATTTCCCTTGCTAGGTGTGTATTATTTCCACTATTGTATTAGTACTGTCAATTTATCTTCGGATTTCCCTCACTAGTCTCAGAGCTTCTGCCAAGCCTGGAGGTTGCCCTTACAGTGTTCAATCCATTCTAATATGCTTTGGAAGGTATGAATAAATATCCCTACCAAGTTAGAACATCCAAAACAGATGGAAAGTGGGTGAGGGACTGGTTTTTGCCAGAATTTCCTTTTTGGGACGAAAGCGTTCATTTCCCAAAAAATAAAATTTCACCACAAATGGCTGATCCTTATATCCAAATTGTAGAGCTCATCAATGGCTACAAGAGTCCTCTAGATGTGTTTTTCAATAGGTGGCCTCATTGGCCCACAAAATGCAAAATACTTTCTGAGAGCCGGCGCTTTCAGAATGAATATTGGCTTTTCAAGCAAAAAAACCATCACTAGGAGCCCAGATGCATGCACCTCATCAATTGCAAGGCAGGCAGGCATCCACTACAGCAAGCCATCAATATTCCGAGAATTGCCAGGGCCCACCCTTTCCAACCCAATGCAGACAGCCATCAATTTCAAGGCCGATTCCAGAAGCTGTTATTTTGAACCAGGATTATCTAAATAAATAGAGGTTAAATATTAGTTTCTGGAGTTGGCTGAAACATTGCAGTTTTGATCCCATCTGATCCATCATATGATGATGGGGAGCTGACAAAGAATTCTGAGTACCTCGTTCTCCACTTCAACACTCAACCTGGCAGGTTTCATCCTTAACCTGGCAAATCTCGTACTAAACCTTACATTTTCAATCTCAGACCTGCTAGTGCAACCTAAAAATAATGACTAAACCTATATCCTCAACCTGATATTTTCACAAAACCTCAAACCTCAATGTCTTAAAATGCTGTTCTGAACCTCATTTCTCAACCTTATAATTTTCAGTGAAAAAAGCTTTTATACCTGTCAGCAAATGTCAGTGCAGCTCGTGCAAGCCGCGCTCGCAACACCAAAAGCCAACACCGGGCCAGCGAACGTGAATCCGTTGTGCGGTGGAAATTAAGTCTCCCTTAGATCCTTTGGATATGACGTTAATCAAAAGAAACCTAAGCGTTCGGTTTTCTTCCAACAAATTGCCTTATTAAGGATTCGGCGGTGAATGGTTCGATTGGTAACTGCTTAGTCAGCGGACCAAACAATCAACAACAACGGTCTCGGCGGTGTTCGCAGCAATTGTTCTTGTAGCGTATGACGTGAGGTCAAAAGCAGCTCTCAACAAGCTTACGAGTTCAAGCACACGAATAAAGAGGTGTAAGAAATTTATTTTGACTACCCTACAGACAGCGGTTTGGGGGGGTCAACTCCTTGCTACTAAAAATCTCTGGCCCTTTATATACTCTGGGACCCTGACTCATATTGGATGAGTCATTCTTGCGTGAGTCACGATGGAACCGGGTGCGTGACTCATGATGACTCACGTACATTCTTTGTAGGAATTTCCTACCAAAACTTGTCTTATTAAATTTTTACCAGCTCTCGCACTTTATGATAAACCTTTTTCATGTGTGACATCCGCGGCGAACAGAATAAATTGGCTGTCCCCAGCCACTTAGCGCAAGAGTTGGTGAAATTTATCAAGACTACTGATGTATCAAATATTCGTAAAGTATGAACCGTAATTAAAAGAAAAACGAGTAATGAGTGGCATGGTCTCCGTCATCCGAATTCAAAGATCGTATGGGGCGGGGAGGGCAGTATCGCTAACAATGCGCTTGATAGAATGTGTAAGTGGAGGCAGTGGTCGTATTCCCTGGCGGCGTCCCTGGGGCTTACGGGGAGAGGTGGGTGCGGCCCGAGCAAACAGGGACCCGAGAGTATGCAGGGACTTCCGCAGACGTATAGTCAAGGTCGATGGAAAGAAATGTTTGGCCGGTATTTTGAGCCAAGCGTCCCGACGCATCTGCTCGTTCTGGCACAGCACATAGACCCATTCGGCGGGAGGGTCCCTGCTGATCACTTTCATCTCGTGACGCCACTCCACGCGGCTGGTCAACCGCCACTTTCCTTCCCACATTCCAAAACACTCCACCTCTTCTCCTGCCTGCAGCTTATGGTGCGGCTTTCCATGCAACTCGAAAGTGTTCTCGGTTTTGCTGGCCCACACAAACAAGGGCAGGGGAGGAAAGGGAAAGGGGCGCGGAACAGACGCCAGGTAAGAAGCAATGTCTTCATCCATTTTTCTCCATGCCACGAACTCCCGCTGCCGCAGCTCCTTCAATGCCTCCAGTGTCAAGGTCGTTGGTGGCGACATGTACGTGAACTCGGTGGGTTCCGGGTGAAATTCAATAGGATAGTTGGACTGGAGCTGACATAGGGTGGTAAGGAATGGTGCTGGTGGCGACTCGGTTCGAGTTGGAATCGCGGGGTCGACATAGTGAACTTGGAGTTGGCGAGCTTCTTCGGCAACTTCGTCCGCCTCGCTCGTGCTGAGGGAAAAGGTGGATGGTGCGGTAATCGGGCTACCGAGAGAAGGATCGGTAACCAGGTTCGGGGTAGAGACTGCTGGTGGTGGAAGAACACTGGCATCCTCGGGGGCATGAAGGTTCATAATACGCTGGCGGGCATTTTTCTGTGCGGTTTCATAGAGATCCTGCCCGACAGTACGAGGTCATGATGGTCATGAATTAAGATTTTCTGAATGATCTAAGCGTACTTACATCACTGCTGCGTGAAAGTGAGGAGTAGCCGATCATCTGAGACCGACGAAATATCTCTGAGTCGGGGCGGTATGATTGCATAGGGTTGGGTGTGGTCTGGGTGGTAGGTGAGTGGTGGTGGAAAGAAAGCAGAGGAAGGATTTTCAGAGCCCTTCTGCAGCCGTGCATATATATATGCTTATATACTCCCCTTGTTTGGTGACAGTTTAAGCTTTCTGCTTCTTCCGCCGTTTAATACCCGTGAAGAGGATTTGCAGAGGTACCTGTATTTAGTAAATCAAAAACGACCCTTCATGACTCTTCCAGCCCGTTTTAATCTTCGTCAGACTCGAGGAAATCCTCGTCCTCATCTGAGTCTGACTCGTCTTCGTCCTCATCCTTGTCATGTTGTTGCATAAACCAGTGCGCCCGGGTGATATAAGGCAATAGTCGAAAAGCTGCGGTGGGGTTATGCCGAAAGCGGGACCCGTCGAGCTCTTTTAGAATATATGCTCCTCCTTGATTCCGCCGATCTACCTCGTAGGGACCAAAATAGCGGTCATCAGTCTTCCTTTTTGAACTGACTTCCATTTCGATTCCCACGTTCCTTACTAGAACCAACTCTCCTTCTTTATATACCTCTCTCCGTAGTTTCTTCAAGAACCTCCGCTCAAACTGCTGCTTAGACCGGAAGCGTGCTTTTCGCAGGGTCTGGCTAGCGCGTTTAATATCCCGAGGATGCTTTGATAGTTGGCGAATACGGAGAGTCAACAATTCCGTGGTGCTCAGGCCTACGCGGAAACCGTTCACCATAAAAGTAGCTTCTGCCAGATCAAAGGGTGGGATGGGATCAGTTCCGTGGAGCAATTGATATGGTGAAAAACCCGTTACACGGCTCACGGTCATGCGATCTGCAAATAAGGCTGCATCAAGCTTCTCCGGCCACGTATCTATTTTTCCCCCACATGACTTAACAATCGCTTCTCGCAAGGTAAAGTGACCTTGTTCCACTACCCCATTGGCGTGTTTGTTGTATGGCGAAATTTTGATGTGCGGAATGTTCAATCGTCCCATCAATACCTTGAAACCTGCCTTCACTTCTGATCCATTATCCGTGACTACTTTACTCGGGCAACCGTAGCGGCAATATATGTAGGTCCAGAAAAAGTCGGCCAAATCCTCGGCCTTCTTGGTCTTCAAGGCCTGTGCCTCACAAGTGCCTGACAAGTCGTCTCGGGCGGCCACGATCATTTTGAAACCGGACTTTGTTTCGGGCATCATCATAATGTCTATATAAACGGTCTGAAACAGAGTAACTGGAGTCGCGACTTTTACGGGAATTTCAAGTTTCTTTGTACTGCGTACCTGGCATTTATGGCACGATGCAACATGGTGTTGGATATCATTATACATCTTAGGCCAATAGAACCTGATCTTCAATACATCCCAAGCCGGCTGGACTCCGCGATGCCCAAGATCATCATGCACCTGGTTTAGAATACTCAACCTCTTTTCTGCATCAAGAATCACGTTCAAAGGTGGGCCCTTCTTGTTGCGTCGCAGGAACTTGCCTTCATGGATCATGAATCGCGTAGCTTGCTGAATAAAACGAGCATGCTTCTGAGGGGTGTCGAATATTGGTGCTTTGAGTGTAGTCAAAAATTGCAGAACCTTCCTCAAGAATTGCTCCTGACCGGCTCTAGTCAGAAAGCAGGAAGGGAGTTCACCAGCTTGGTGGGAGAGGTATGTTCCACCTATGTACAAGGCAATATCGTCCAACCAGGAATCATCGTCACTTTCTGCTTCTTCTCCATCTGCACATTCTCGCCGGGACAAGGCATCGGGTCCCTGAAACTTAGTAGCTGGCACATGGATCAGAGCAAAATGGAACATCAAAATTCCTTGAATCCATCGGTTTACGGCGGCGTCGGGTTGAAGGTCAGGATTATTCAACAGTCCTTGGATGTATTTTGCATCAACCTCCACAATCAAGGCCTTGACCCCGATTATATACAGGCGCCAGTGGCGTAATGCCCGATACAACCCGAACAATTCAAGCTTTGGCTGGGAATACCGGGACTCCCGCTCGCTCATTGGTACCGAGCCGTATCGGGCAGGCCTCCTCCTCCCTTGGCTGTCATTCTGGGCCAAAATCATTCCTGCTGCAGCTCGACTTGAATCCACCGATAAAATGACTGCCTCGTCACTAGCATAATCAATTGGTCGCAGAGCCGGAGCACTCCCTATCAATCACTTGATCTGGGCAAAAGCGTGTTCTCTTCGCTCGTCCCATATGAAGTCGAAATTTCGTCGATATAGTTCAGTGAGTGGCCGAATGAGGTCCGAGTAACTTAGAATCCAGATCCTGACTGTCCCGCACAGCCCTAGAAATCAGCGTACTTCTTGTGGGTTCTTCAGCACCGGCCAGTTCAGGATTGCCGACACCTTCTTTGTGTCTGGGGTGCGTCCCTCGGGTGAGCATACCTGACCTACTATTAACGCGCTTTGCTGACAACACTGAACCTTCGTGGCTGAAAACGTGGCTCCTGCACTCTTGACTTTGTGCATTATTCGGTGCACGTCTTGTGCATGTTCCCAGATAAAACGTTGAATCCCTGCATTCTCGGCTAAGACTTCTGGCTGCCCTTCCGAATCCAGGTACGCAGACACAGGTCCTTTGATAGGTAAATCGTCAATGAAGATGTTGGCAATGTGCGGAATTTCGTCTCGGAGAATGAACACCATGCACTTCTGAAATTCTGCCGGTGAGTTAGTATATCCGGTGGGCATGGACGTGATCCGTAGTAATCCTAGCGGCGTCATAAAGGCCGTCATATCCCGACTTTCAGGCTCCATTCTTCGCGCGTCAAATCCCCAATATAAATCGAATACTGTATAGCACTGACGCCCTGCGAAACCCTTGACAAAGTCATCTACGATGGGCAACATACCGGCGTCGCGGACCGATACTTTATTTAGTGGCTGTAAGTCGTGCACAATGCACAGTTTGCCATTCTTCTTCAGCACACAAAACCAGCGTGAGCGGTAGGAGGACTGGCACATCTCATACACTCCTGCCTCCATCTTTAGTTTCAGGACATCAATGACTTTCTGAAGAATTCCAGGCGGAATTGGGATGTTCTTGTATTCCCATGGAACGTGTGGTACTGTCGCGATTTTGTACGGAGAGAAATATTCGTCTTTGAAAGTTCCTCTTTCAATGTCTTCAAAGGCCAAAGCTTCCTGGTTCAACTCCATAACCCTTACGAACAGCCTCTCTTCTTCTTTGCTCAAAAACCCTGCTTTGTTGATATCCAGTACCTTCAGGCGTTCTTGATCAAGTCGTGGGGTGGGCTGAAAGGGAGGCGGTTGTGCCGTTAGTTCTGGCAAGTTGAGGAGCGGATTTACCGGAATACTTCTTCGTACTTCATATTCTGGGGAGAACGTAGTTGATACGGGTCGCACCTTTTTGTCGACCCGTTTATACATGGTAAACACTTCTCCTTCTGCGTCCACTCCCTGCCTGACTTCTACTGGCCAGAATAGTGACTCGTTCTCGAGTTCAATGCATTCCACATCCATTTCCGAATCTGACTCTACTCGCTGGAACATTGTGAAAGACTGATATTCGCGCCCCTTCTGATCAAACAAGGCCACGGGATAGAAAACACGGTCATCGTCCTCTTCTAGGTCTTCCCAGTCTCGTCGTAACTGGTCTAAATCCGCTGAGAATTCCACCGCCTGACCCAGCTTGTCCTCGTCTTCTTTAATAATTGCATAGTTTGCGTGTGTCGGGGTCTCACATTCGGAATCACGCAGGGATAATGTCAGAATTCTCTCCTTGTTATTCCTGGTAAGAAGATATTGGCCAAACAAGATAGTGTTACAGATTAGGCACCGCACGTAGCTAAGGAAACTGTCATAATGTTCGTAAACACCCCACGGCGCGTGGTTCCGGCTATGAAACCGTTCCTGTGTCGTTTCGGGGTTTGGTGGTAGTACACCCGCCTGGATACTCGAGAGGGCGGGGCGGCGCTGTAGTTTTGGAACCGAACGGGAAAGCTTGAACTTGATCCATCTTGACATCTGAACTCCTCCAAACGTTAGTCCTATCGCGGCGAACAGAATAAGGATCGACGTACTCCACTGTGAATTTGTCGATCGATCCGGCTTATTCCCCATTGGTGGTGAGGCTGACACCGGTACCGCGTATGCCAGCATCCACGCGTAAAGGAGCCAGCTGATCGCCCTCGTTGTCGCTGGGGAGGTACAAGAGCTCCAGGTCGGAGCCGGAGTCAGAGTTGTAATTGTAGACCGCCGCGGTGGAATAGTTATGGTGGTGAGTCTCGAACATATTGGGGTTCCGAAGCAGCTCCTGATAGTCGGAGACGTCTTCAGGGTAGTTGTAGTCCAGAAAGCCTGCGCTGAGCATTTTCGAGATGACGTAGTCGTCGCGCAGGCGGACGGAGAGCAGCTCGTGCAGGATATGCACCAGCTCTTCTCGTCCGTGGCGCTGCAGTATGTGCCACATAGTCTGCAGCTTGGCGACCTCGAGGTCGAATAGGAGCGGATGGTGCTGAAAATGCACCGGAAGCGAGTCCTGCAATTCGACGTGGTCACGAAAATTAGTACCGACCCGAAAGTCATAGCTGTTGGGTACGTCTACCTTGGTAACGCCAAATCGGGGCCACACCATTTCCTCCGCAAGTATCCCGGTTTCCAGGATGGCGTGACGCACGCCTGCAAACAGATGGATCGCGGCGGTCTCGGTGAGCCCAGAAGCTCGGAGCGCCTTGCGTGTAACTACGTCCTGGTGCATTAAACCCTTGCGGCACCCACTAGCTTTCTTGCACGCACCGTGCTGGTTCAACCCATCTTGTTCTCCCTCGGGGTGCTTGCGCTTGGTTCCGAGCTCGGGGCGTTCGCCGTCTGCCAGCTCTGGTAATTTCCGATTTCTGTCCAAACATATTGAGAACATACCTTCGCCGTTTACTGCGTCAATGGTGCTGGTCGTTTGTCCTTCTGTTGGTGCCTGCGCATCCTCGCCTGTCAGAGTGGAATCGTTCGGCGCGAGTTGTTCCGTAGAGGACGCGGGGTCAACAGCTGTAGACAGGCTGGGATCGAGGGAAGCCACGGTCGCGTCGTGAACGGGTTCGTCGTCGAGAGTCACCTGAAAACTTGCTACGGAGGGATAAGGGGGTGGCGAGGGCTGCAGACGCAGTACCCCTTCCGTGGCCATGGCAGTATAGTCGAGGAATCGGCGCAGACGTCCGTGGAGTGTCTGCAAGGCCAAATTGCCGGGTTCCGCCGCTAACTCCTCCTCCCACTGGTGCTGATTCTCCTGCTGTGCGGTCCCCGCGTGCACCCACTGCTGAAGCTGGCCGAGTAGCTGGGCTGAATGTTGGTCGCGAAATTCGTAGCGGGGGACCGAGTCGGCTCCGTCCAAATCCGGGGTGTTGGGGAAAATTCCTTCCTCTGCCGAGTCTGTGTCCGAGTCACTATCCGAGGAGAAGTCAGTAGGGGAGCTCGTGTGGACGACCCAGCTGGCAGGGGGGCTCCAGTTCCCGGGCGTCAGTGGCTCGATTTCCGAGATGGCGCGGAGGCGACCGTTGTCGTCGTAGTGCGGCTCCGAATCCGAGTCTGAGCTGCTGTGAGGCGACGCCGAGCTGGACCAGGCATCGCGCGTGACGACGACGCCGCTGTTCGGGTTGAGCGTGAAACGAGGGTTAGTGGGCCAACGGCCCTGATGTGATCGTGGGTACGGGGAATCGGCGCGGCTTTCCGGACGGGTGACCGTGAGATTCTGATCCTCGTTGCTTCCCAAACTACTTTCTTCGTCGCTGCTACGACCCCTTGCCATCTCCTGCAACGCTTCCATTGCCATCTCCTGCAACGCTTCCATTGCCACCTGCTCCAACATCGTCACGGTCCTCGCGGCTTCCTCCTCGATACGTTCTGGGTGAAATTCCGCTTCAAACGCCTGTCGTGCCTCGTATGCTGCAACGTTGAAGGTTGGTAACGGCTTGGGCTCAGGTAAGTTAATCCACTCACTCAAGAATGGCCCTAGTGCCGCCTCCAGGGCTTGGCGCAGCTCGGTTGGCTCTTCCCCGTCTTTTGCAGTCTCTCCGTCGCGCTCCACTTGTTGCAACGCTTTCTCGATCAACGGGCAGGTCGCCGAGTGATGAGATTCGAAACAAAGGTGGCATAGTCCCAACTCCGCGGGGAACAACGAGCTTTCGTCGCTCGAACTCACGGACTCGAGCGCGGGCATGCTATCGGTATCCGAATCCGAGTCGAACAGGCTGTCTCCGTCCAGCCTCAAACTTTCCTTGGCACGACGATGAATCTCTTGCGCCAACTCGTGCTGGACTGCCCGCCGGCCTGCTATTCCGAAGCTAGGAGTCGTTGAACGCTCGAGGTCGCCAATATCTTCCGTAATGCGCATCATGCCCGTGTCGATGGCGATTCCGAGGACTAGGGGGCTGACAGATTCGAGGGGTGGGGCGACTACGTCTTCAGCCGGCGCTGCCCCGTCGCGCGAAAACTGGGGGAAGAAATGGTAAGCCTCGTTCTCAGTGTCGGGCGATGTTACCTTGTTTAATTGAACACGTTGCTCTAGTGGCATCATCGGTGGCGCATCCTTGGTTGCGCGCGTCGGATAGCTCAATTCTTCCTGAGCATCCGGGGACATGGTGGCCATCGCATGCTGCAGGCGCTCGTCGGTGGGGTAGGGCGCCTCCAGTTCCCAAAGCTGCTGGGGGTCGTCGGGCGCGGCGAGATGAAATGTGAATTCATGGCATGACATAGTAACCGGTAAGCCTGTCTCGTTATTTCGAATAACACGGAAGGCGTTCAAAGCAGTGCTGCGATGCAGGACTTGCCCGCTCGGCAGCTGCACCGCGCCATGGTAGATCGCATTGGGGGCGGCCACGAACGTAGGATTGGCGACGAGCGGCTGGTCGTCGTGAAGGCCTTGCCACTGCTGCGTGACGGCGTCGACTATAGTTGCCACCGGTCCACTGGCGTTGAGCGCGACGACCGAGAGCGGTGGGCTCGCAAACTGGGAGCGGGAAAGATACTGGATTTCCTGGAAATGAGGTAAGAGCACCCGCCTGTTGCTCGGGCGGATAGTAGACTGGACAGCTGACATGAAATTAACTAGTGCGCGTTGGTCGAGTGTGGGGTTCGATGAGGGCGGTTTGTCCTCCCTCCCTCCTTTAAGTACTCTCGCTCGCTCACTGCAGCCCACAAAATTGGGTACGCCGTCCTTTCGAGTTATTATCCCGAGGACTGTGCTTAATCCTGAAACCACTTTAACCAGCTCTCTCATTACCTTTTTCGACTCGACGCGTCCGGATCCGTCGTGCGTTTCCCATCCCTCCGTCACCTGCGCGCAATTGCTAACCGTTCCATTCAGCATCAAACTTCTAATGTTTTTGAGGGTAGCGGGCCGCGGTATCGCTCGAATCATTCGTCGCTTCTCTCCCACATACCATGCGCTGTACGGTTCGGAGGAGGGCACTGGGTACCTTAGCGGCGAGTCTTCGTCATCCCAATACGCGAAGGTCTGATATTGTTGCACGTTAACAGCGGGTGTCAATGAGAGGCCGTCATATGGTACGGCTAGGAGTTCGTAGCGGGGCTGGCGCGTCTCCCTATCTTTAAATACTAAGTACGTTCCCTCTTCTCGTTCGTCGATACTGACCAGATTCCCTCGTTGCCAAGGTCGTCCCAGCAAGAGCGAAAACGGTGCCCGCTGCGATACCCATAGATCTGTCACTGTCACCGCTGCACCACAGGTAAATTCTACATCTCGGATCCACCCTTGTAACTGACCTTGCCCACCATTGGCGTCTTTCATACTAGTGACTTCACTCATGTCCACGGCTTGCTGGATTTTCAGCGCCGCAGTTTGAGCACTCACGACATCTAGCTGCGACCCGGTGTCAATGATGGCGCAGACGTCGCTTCCTCCGGTCTTCATGTCGATTTTAATTAGAATTCCATCGGTTCTCGGCCATCCGACCGCGGCAATTAATGGATGATTCTTCGAACTTCCCAGCAACACTGCGCGAACATTTTTGACCTTGATTAAATCTTGGAACTCTGTACGCAATTCTTTTGAAGTCACCATTATCTCCCGCACGGTCATTTGTACGGGAGTGTCAAGAATTCTCTTCATGATGTTCTGCGTGTCCACTGTTGACGTGAGTCCGGATTGGCGACCAGCAACTTTCAAAGGTGTCAGTTCCTCAGATTTCTGGTCATTGTTTCTTAGTGGGGCATTTTCTTTATCCCCCGCCCCTGACTTACCCCCTGTCGAACCAATCTTTCGTGGAGGCTTCTCCTCGTTCCGGGGTTCCAGCATCTCAACCTCTTCATCATTCGTGAAACGGACCCGCCACGCGTTGAGGGGCTGAACATCTGGTATTGTTGGTGCCGGATTGGGAGTCGGCGGTTGGGCGTGTGTAACGGTTCGATATCACATCACCATTTTTCAACCACCATCACTTATCCCATCACTTCCTGACACACAGTGACCGTGTCTTATTTTCCCACTCCCGTATCCACTCTCTTTGACTTGGCGCGACGTCTCGCGACTCCTCTCTGTCCGTGCGCTGTCACGCGTCTCCACAGTTCCTTGATTCATAGTATTCTCTATTGATTCTCTTCATTCCTATCATCCCTGACTCCGTTCCTGTTCCTGTTATGTAATCTTTGTCTCTAGTATTTAAACGCAGCATGTACGTAGTACAAACCAGTCAATTTTACTATCTACACCAGTTACCCGTTCGCCTGACTACCGAACAACCCGTGTGCCGGAACAAGCCGACTGCTCTCCGCCACATCTTTTTAACTTCTCGATAACCTCGTCGTCGCCCTGCTGGTCCCCTCTGGTCTGATCAACCGGTCCACACCACTTCGCCATCGACGCACACTGCTACTATGTCTGCTGCTACCTCGAACTCTTCGCGCTCCCCGTCTCCCTCGCATACCCCTGGACTCGACAGTGGAGGGACTGCCAACTCCACCGCCTCTGCTGCTTCCGACGCGGCAGATGGCTTACCGGCTCTCTCTGAGACCGATGTCACGGCTGATACCTCGGGTATCAGTGGCGTGTTCTCCGCGACGCCGTTGCTCCACAGCACGGTGGATTTTGGTTCGGCTGAAGAAAGCCATGAACCTGCAGATGAAGGGGGCTGGACCCCTGTTGACCGTAAGACGGCGCGTACGCATAGCGTGCGCTCTAGTTCTACTAGTAGCAATCATACCAATAATTCTACTACTAATAGAGAGGACAATAAATCTGTATCTACTGTTGCTCATGCAACCGCTGAATTGAGTCCAGAAGAACTAATGGTCATTGCCCGTCGCTACCAAGCACTGGCGGACCAAACGAATGCGAAACTAAGGGCGCTGAGTCAGGGGAGAGTTGAAAACTCCCTGAAACCGCTGCACCGGTCGTTCCGGCGATCGTCCCTGCAGCTCCACAGTCTCCTGAAGTTCAGGAGATTGCCAAATCTCCCCGGGCCAATGTTGTGGCCTTCGGGAGCGTGAACAACGGTTTCTATGTGAAACCTGTTGTTCCAACCTCACCCGCGATCCCAGCGGGTGAAGGTCCTTCCAAGCCCACTGGAAAAGGCGTCGACCCACGCAACTGGGGGAACGTCAGCTTCCTTGGGGATTTCTCTGAAAGGGACTTTGAAGCCCAGCGCAAGGCGCTGGATAATTACGCCGAAATTAATCGGGTAATTAAACAGGAGGACCAATCGGTGCCTCCAGGATTTTTTCAGGACGTACCCGTCGTGAAAATTCCAACCCCTAAGGCGGAGCGCCCTGCTCCGCACTTTGCCGCTTCTAAAAGCGTCTCAATTAATGAGACAGCCGACGTGTCTGGCCAGACCAAAGATGAAGAAATCATCGAGTTGAAGAAACAACTTGCTGAAAAGAAGCGCAAGGAAAAGCGTCAGCCTGCCGAGGAGCCGACCAAGAATCGAACTAAGCAGGCTGCTCACGAAAATATTGCGGGCTTGATGCGTGGTGGTAAAACCCCCACTCGATCCACCCAAGACAAGTCTCGGGCGACCCCTGGCCGAATTGCGGTCGGGAGTGCGCTTGACAAAGCCATTCAAGGCGCGGAACGTGTTGGTTCCTCGCCCCGAATCCCGACCCGTCGGATGACTCTTCGGACCCCGATTCTGACCCCGAACACGGCTCGAACAGTAGCGACGAAATGAGCGATGAGGGGCGACGTACCTCTGGTGCCGCGCGCCACCATCGAATGTCTTCGAGACGAAGCAGCGGGAACAAGCCCCGCATGCTTCTTAAACCAATTGCCCCTACTAAGTACGATGGGGACATTGATTATAATGCCTTCCAGCGCTTTGTGCGCGAAGGTTCTGCCTATGTAAAAATGGGTAGAGTCCCACCCGAAGATCAAATCTTCTACCTCTCTTACCATCTCAAGGGCAAGGCTGCGGATTTTTATAATCAACTAGTCGTACCGGACGAAGAGTCCTTTACCTTGAAACCATTCTTTGTTGAATTGTTCGATTTTATTTTCCCACCTGATTTCCGCAATCAGCAACGGAAAAAATTGAGCCGCTGCTATCAGAACGAGAAGAATGTTGCGGCTCACGTAGCTGAGTTCGCTCAGATTTACAACACCATTGGCCTTGCCGATGATCAAGAAAAGGTTGTAAAACTTTGGAACAGTTTCCATGGAGATATCCAGCAGGAAATGTACCGTGACAAGCTCGATCCAGAGGAATCCTCTTGGAAAGAGGTTGTCAAGAGCGCTGAACGCTCTGAGATTTTGTTAAAAGCCGGAGAAAGGAGGAATAAACCTCCTTCTAACCCTCCCCCTCGGCAAAATGTTGCGGGACAAAAGGCTGGTTCATCGAACCAGCAGAATAATCGCAACGGCGCCCCCCAGTCTCGCGGTTTTAGATTCCGTAACCGCGGACGCGGAGGGCGTTCTGGCTCAGCTCCTCAAGGGGGTACTATACGTACTTCTTCAGTTGGAATTAATGATAAAACTCAGTACCCTGAGAAGAAATTATCAGCTGAGCGTCGCAATGAGATGCTTGCTAAGGGCCTTTGCTTCACCTGTGAGGAGCCTGGGCATTTGTCTCGCAATTGCGATAAAAACACGACGATGAAGTCGAAGACCAAGGGGAAACCACCTGGAACTTCCAGGACTGGGTCCATCCCGGTCGGGTCGACTTCTATTGTCAATAATGCACTGTATGAGAGCACCGAGGTGCACGAAACTCTACATGTTGGCGCCGTACTTCTTGACGAATTGGTAGTCGAGAAGGGCGGGCCAGCCAAACAAAGTTCTGAACTTCAAACTTTAGAATTTTTCGACTCCCAGGTGCACGAAACCACACCTAAACCAATTGGGGATCTTTATTCCAAGCAGGCCATGCTCGCGCTGCACTATTCCCAGCCGTATCCTGCGGAAGACCCCGTGTCCGATGAGGAATGTTGGACCGAACGATTCGGCGTCCATAAATTAAATGAGACCCAACATATCATTTTTGATCATCATACTGATGTGGACGTACTTGTTGAGTCAAATTGCCTCGAGGACCCCGAATTTATGCTGGGCTTATGGTACGCCCAACGACGCCACGAGCTGATGGGCTTGAACCCACATGACGTTCCTTTGGAAGAACGGTACACTGCGGAGTTGGGTGATGCACTGATCGACGGTGCACTAGTGGCTCTATGCGAAGTTCCTGAGGACATGGAAAGGTTTAAAATCCAGGACTGTGGTGGAGGAAGGATCTCCATCACCGATCAGGCTTGTGATACCATCGCCCGGATCCCGAAGCTTCAACTTCGGGATCAGAACTTCGATTTAACCGCCTGGTTTAAAGGCGCTGCCGAGCCCAGAAACCCAACCGTGGGAGAGTACGATTTGATGTCGGTGCCCGATTCCGAGCTTGAATGGGTATCCTCGGATCCTAATATTGAGTGGCCGAGCGACCTTTCTGACCAGTCCTCGACCCTACCTTCCCTTCGAACAGTCTCTGACTCGGATGAATCCGGCTCAGAGAGTGGTTCTACCCTGCCTTCGTTGCATTCGGTCTCCGATTCGGATGATGAATCGGTGGCTAGCAATGTTGAAACCGAGTACTTAAGCAATGAGACCTGGTTTGAACGGCTACAAGCCTGGGAAGAGTTCCTTAAGACTGAGGACCCCGAAGAATGCGGGTTCGGGACTCCCGAACCCCATCCATATATTATTGGGGACATTCTTGGGGAAAGCGTCGCCGCTCACCTTGAATTCTTGCAACCCTATCCGGGGGATTTCGACGTAGTCCCTTGGGGTGACCCGAGGTGGCACGCACCGCGCTTTACTGTCACCCGGGCATCCCAGGAAATGTACATGGTTCATGATACCTTTACGGAGCATGTTACAGCACTACCTGTGCGATATCTTCGGGTCCCGCAGTTCAGCCTTGCAAGCTATTATGCTTCGCAACGAGCCTCTCATCTGGACTTGGACAATTATGTCACTAGTGAATTGCATGAAGTTCTGATTGGTGAACTACTCACTTATGCGGTGGAGCAGTTCTTTGGCGAGATTTCCCTCGACCTTCCTGCCTTCCATCAGATCCAGTTTAGCAGAATTCTGCGAGAACCTGATGATCTGGAGGGGCCGGATGAATATGAACTTCTTATACCAGATGATGATTCCGTGGTTCGGAGGATACTCCCCGAATCCCTGTTAATGAATGTACATTTGAACCTTGTTCACTTCGTGCAACGACAAGTCGAAAAGACCAGGCTGTGGTGCAATGACGCTCGGAACGGCTGGTATGACACCCAGTCCCGAAATTATTTCGGGTCACTGTTCGACTTACCGAAAAACTATCCCACTATCTTCTGTGGGGGAGCACAAATTCCTGCGGATAGCTTCAAGGGAATTGCGCGCACGGCCTCTACACCGCGTATTCCTCACCGAGTAGTCGCCCGGCCACTAGTTATTGTGGTCCTGGTCAATGGGCAGCCGGTTCGCGCTCTGGTGGACTCCGGTTCACTTGGAGATTTAATTTCAACCACGGTCGCAGACCAGCTAAAGCTTAAGCGCGACGAGTTAACCGAGCCGATTACGCTTCAACTTGCAGTCCAGGGCTCTCGCTCCAAAATTAATCATTCAACAACGGTTAACTGTCGCTATCAAGATATTGATAGCAAGCGCACTTTTTTTGTGGCCAATCTCAGTGGCTATGATATGATTTTGGGAACGGCTTGGCTGTTTCAACACCAGGTGAGCATTGGGTTAAACCCCTCTCGAGTCTGCGTTGGCAGCGCTGACCCATTACCTCTTGAAGGAGTTTCAACCGCTCGAGTATTTGCCGGAGCTCTAGATGTTTCAGAGGGAAATATACAAGCTGCTCGAGAAGAGCTGTTAAATTATGCGCAGTCTATATGCCTTGTAGCCTCGGAAACTCCATTACCTCCCTTGAGGGCAATTAACCATACAATTCCCTTGATTGATGAGGATAAGATCTTGCCCTGGCGACCTTCGCGATGCCCCGAAGCTTTGAGACCCCAGTGGGACGAGAAGCGGAGGGCGTACCTGAATGCCGGGAGATGGAAAGTCTCCAACTCCGGTAATACCGCTCCTATGCTTTTGATCCCGAAAGCGAAATCCACCCCCCCAAGGTTGCGGGTGGTTGTGGACTTGCGTGCTCGTAATGCAAACACCAAGAAAATGACTTCGCCCCTACCTGACATGGAGGGTATTCTGCGCCGAGTTGCGCGCTGCAAATACCGCTCTCTCATCGATGGCCAAGATGCCTATGAGCAGATCCGAGTTGTCCCAGAACACGTCGAACGAACAGCCGTTAGCACACCAGACGGAAATATGGTTAGCCTAGTGCTTCAACAAGGGGATTGTAACGCACCTGCGACTTATCAGTCCCTTATGAACCATTTATTCTCTGAATATATCGGCCAGTTCATGGACGTCTACCTGGATGACATTGTCATTTACTCGGATACGCTTGAGGACCACCTAAAGCATGTCAAATTAATTATTGACATACTTAAAGAGCAAAGTTTCTACTTAAATGCGAAGAAAATGCAGCTGTTGTTGCCCGAACTCAAAGTTCTAGGGCGCGTGGTTGACGATAAAGGAATCCGAATGGATCCTGACAAGGTTGATTCGGTTCTGAGTTGGAAAGTGCCTACCAACCGCGATTTACTTCGTGGTTTTCTTGGCTCGGTGGGATACCTTGCTGAGGACTTGGCTCGCGCTCGCGTCATGATGGGAATTCTTCACGGTTTAACCAGTGATGCGGTCCCATTTCGCTGGGGTTATACGCACCAGCGTGCGTTTGAAGATGTCAAACGCATCGTTCATGAGAGCCGAGAGCACCGCCGAAAGCCCCTTGAGTACGGCCCAAATAAACCGCCTGTTTGGTTGGTTACCGATGGAAGCAGCTCCGGTATCGCTGGGGTTGTTTGCCAAGGTCCAGACTGGAAGAACGCCAAGGTTGCGGCGTTCTTTTCAGCTAAATTGAATTCCGCTCAGCAGAATTATCCAGTACATGAAATTGAGATGCTTGCTGGTATTGAAGCGATGCTTAGGCATCGTGATATCTTGCAAGGTTGTCCTTTTATTTGGATTACAGACCACAAAGGCCTGATTCATTTAATGAATCAGAAGAATTTATCTGGCCGGCAAGCCCGATGGATTGAGAAAACTTCGGTGTTTGACTTCACAGTTAAATACGTCCCTGGAACTGAAAATGTTCTTGCGGATGCACTCTCGCGCATCTATTCAAACGAAGCACCGGGCACTGTCCGGGCACGTTCTGAATATACGTACCACGATGTCGTAAACAACGATGTGATGCAGATTAATTCTATTTCCATGCCTGTTTTCGCGGGACGCGAAGCCCTGGCGCTGTCTTCGGACAGAGTGACTCGGTCAATGAGCCGTGCAACAAAAGCCGCACGGGATAAGTCACCGAAAAATGTTCGCTTTACTGAGCCTGTGGTACAAGACCCGAAAAGCAGGGCACCTGCACCGTTTGCGTCTACCTCCCGTATCGACCCAAAGGAGGGCGGGAGTACAAATTATAATTCCTTGAATAATGCTCAACCGAGTGATCAAAACGCAACTGGTCACGTGCGAGGGTCTACCCTCGCACGTGACTCGAATAAGATTCAACCAACCGAAATTACTATTCCGGATGAACCAGACCACACACCTTCGGACATTGCGGACGAGTTAGAACACATGGATGAGTCCCTGTTACGTGCAGTGAACAGTGGATGGCATGGCTTGGATATTCCCAAGTTCATTACCAACAAATATGCTGAGGATCCGTTCTTCAAACATATCTTGGATGATCCTAAAAGTTACCGCAACTTTGAGGTTGAGAATGGGTTAATATATCTCAAACTCACAGATCATCGTGTCCTATGCATCCCCCGTGTCGAATACCAGGGTCGTAACCTTCGGGAACTCATCATCTCCGATGCGCATTCGATCCTAGCTCACCTTGGGCTAAAGAAAACACTGGATTACCTTCGTGATTCAGTGTGGTGGAAAGACATGGTTGAAGACACTCGCAGCTACTGTGAGACATGCAAGACTTGCATGCGCAGCAAACCGAGCAACCAGAAGCCATATGGCTTGCTACACTCTTTGAACCCTCCATCACAACCATGGGAAGCCATCGGTATCGATTTCGTTGGGCCGTTGCCCGAGTCAAAGAACCGAGATGGAGTGTTCAACTCCATTACTGTTGTAATTGATTTGCTTATCGGCATGGTCCACCTCATCCCGAGCCGCATAAATTACACAGCGCGGCAGATCGCCGAATTGATGTTTGAACACATTTATAAACTCCACGGTTTACCGAAGTACATCGTGAGCGATCGCGATGTGCTCTTCACCAGCACTTTCTGGAAACGACTCCATGAGTTGGTTGGAACCAAGCTCAAAATGTCGAGTGCCTATCACCCTCAGACCGACGGAGGAACTGAACGTGCCAACCGCACTGTTACTCAAATGCTTCGTCAGTGCATTGATCCCAAGCAGAAGGACTGGGTGTCTAAATTACCCGCGATCGAGTTTGCAATGAACTCGGCTCGATCCGAGAGCACCGGGTTTTCTCCTTTTTTCCTTAGCAATGGACGGATGCCCCGATCTCTGCTGTGGAACGTGGACCGAAACCGCGAGTTTCCTGGAGTTGCTAATTTCGCACTTCAACGCCGGTTAGCCATCATGGCTGCACACGACAGCATGCTTGCCGCCCGCGTCAAACAGACTCGAAGCGCAAATGGGAAGCGCCAAGCTTGCCCCTTTGTTAAAGGGGATCTTGTTTATCTCTCAACCAAGAACTTGAAGTTCGAGAAGGGCTTGGCACGCAAATTAATCCCCAAATACATTGGTCCTTACTTGATTATCCGAGACTACGGAAATAATTCATTCCAGATTGAACTGCCTTCGAACCTGAGACAGCGCGGAGTGCACGATGTCTTTCATGCCTCCCTGTTGCGGATTCACCTTCCAAACGACGATAGACGGTTTCCTGGCCGGTTGGAATGCCAGCTTGGTATTTCTCACAATTATGAGACCAATGAATGGGCGGTTGATCGTATTATAAACCACTATGGTCGACGCACCGAAGCTATCTTCGAGATTCTGTGGAAATCCGGAGATAAGACATGGATGTCTTACGAGCAGGCTCACAAATTAGCCGCGCTCCATGAATACCTCGAGCTCCAGGGTGCGTCTAGCATCCAGGAACTTCCATACGGCTCAGGAACACCTCCTAAAAATGAGGAGGTGCTCCTAGCAGGCTGTGTCTCTATTGAGACATTTGGTATAAAAGGAGTGGAGGGCGAGACGAATCTCATCGCCTCCCTCTTCCCACTTTCTACCCACCTACAATCATCTGCTCGCTACACGATGCCGATTCAGTCCACCTGGGAATGGAAGAAGGTTTCCACCGACTGGGACAAGTACAACAGAGCCCACCCTTGCCTTCCTCGCCTCGACAACGAGCGCTTTGTTCTTCGCATGCTCGACGACCCTGCCGTGATCCCTGCGAAAACGGTTCAGCAGTACGCCCTACACAATATGGTGCTCTACGACGCCAACGTGCGCCGCAACTGGAACCCCTACGGCTACGAGGAGTTCGCTCGTCTTGTCAACACGAACGACGCTGCCTCCGGCTTTGGTTGGGCTGTTTGGGATGACAAGCTCAACAGAGTTGTCTATCCGGCGAAGGCCGTCGCTGCCACTCTCGCCGAGTTCATGGTGTGCTATGGTGGACTCCTGTCTCACATTTTAACTTACCATATTTCGAACCAGGTTCTTGACCACCAGATTAACCCGGGCGAAATTCTGCGCCCCGGCCACAAGCAGATTCTGGCCTCGCGCTACGACGACCTCATCGAGGGCGAGTTGCGTCGTGTTGCCGGGCACAAGAAACGCGTCCAGGCCTCTCGCGAGGAGAAGCGTCTCTTCCGCGGCGTCCCCGACATCGACTCCCCGGAGAACCGTGCAGCCTTGGCCAAGCGTATGGCTGAGGACGACGCCGAGACCGAGGCGAACTTGCGCCGCGCTGCCAAGAAGGCTCGTCAGAACAAGCCGCTCGCCGCGCCTGACCCCCTCACTGCCGCCGCAGTCGCTGCACTCCCTGTCGCTCGTATTGGGGCCATGGGCCCGCCTCGTTCCACTCGCGCTGAATCGGTGGCCACCGAGGATGGCGAGGTCACCACCACCTATACTCCATCCGAGACCGATTTCTTGGCCAAAGCTGATGCTGAGGCCGACGCCGAAGTCGCTCGGCTCGCCACTACCACTGCGAACAAACTCACTCCGGACGATGCCCCGAGTGTTGTCCCAGCCGACGTCGAGATGGACACGCAGTAAGGCCGCCGCACTCGGCGGCCTGGAGGGCGTCTGTAACGGTTCGATATCACATCACCATTTTTCAACCACCATCACTTATCCCATCACTTCCTGACACACAGTGACCGTGTCTTATTTTCCCACTCCCGTATCCACTCTCTTTGACTTGGCGCGACGTCTCGCGACTCCTCTCTGTCCGTGCGCTGTCACGCGTCTCCACAGTTCCTTGATTCATAGTATTCTCTATTGATTCTCTTCATTCCTATCATCCCTGACTCCGTTCCTGTTCCTGTTATGTAATCTTTGTCTCTAGTATTTAAACGCAGCATGTACGTAGTACAAACCAGTCAATTTTACTATCTACACCAGTTACCCGTTCGCCTGACTACCGAACAACCCGTGTGCCGGAACAAGCCGACTGCTCTCCGCCACAGCGTGTGACCCACCGTCTTTGCTAGAACGATTTTCTGATCTTTTCCGCGGTTGCTGTAGGGGCGGTTCAGGTACCACTTCTTTCGGATCGTCATCCAATTTCGGCTGGGGCAGAACGCCTCCGTCCCTGGTCCTGGCCTCGACCTTTGTGGATGTTTTTGATGGCTGCAAGTCTCGTACTTCGCGAGTTACTTTTATCCTTTCTCGCTGAGGCGGGTAGACTCCGTCAAACACCTGCCGCTGGGCCTTCCGGACTCCTGTCTCGGCTCGTTCCACTGGCTGCACAAATTGCGGCGTCGCGTGGGCTATTCTGGGGCTCGTCAAGTATACTCCCCGAAAATATTGCTTCTCTGGCTGTTCTTCTTCCTCCGAAGTTGTGACTTCCTCCCACTCGTATGCCAATTCATCTGTGCTGGCTTTGTTAGGATGATACGGCTGCTGATTCTGGTAAAAATTCTGTACGGCCGGCGATCTATCTGTGGTTGTGTTTAGAAAGCCTAGCATTACCCGTGGGGTGCTACCTCCAGCAATTCGCTCGGCTGCTTTGACCAATGATTCCCCATAGTTCCTCCGTATGTTGCCCCCATTTTTCATTACCAGCCAGCGTTGGTCCTCGTGGAAATAAATGATTCCTTTGGACACTAGCTCCGCGATATGTCGACACTCTGAAATCCGGTGGCCGTCTTCTCCACATCCGAAACACCCCGTCGTATCGTTTCCTCCCGGTGGCGGCCGTCCTAGCGGAACATTGTTGGGGAAAGTGGCAGGCCCAACCGGTACCCCTTCTGTCTTCGGGGTGTTTGTTCGACTAGGCGGTCGTGCTCGCAACCCTTCGGTTCTGCCCAGCTGCGGGGGTTTGACACAGCGTTCCACCACTCCACTCTTGTCCATCACCATTACTTTATAGTAAATCGGAGCATATTCTGGGTCTTCCAGATTCATCTTACCCAGCTTGCTGATTAGCTTTGCTACTTCTTCCTCATTTCCGGAGTATCGTTGAATTTCGCGATCCCCACTGGACCTGGTTGAGGGCTTCTTCTTCTTCTCTTGCTTCTTCTTTTTCTTAGCCTGTCGTTGTTTCCTTCGAAAGGCCTCCAAATCAGAATCGTCAACTTCGTCACTGGATTCATCATCTGATTCCTCGCCGGAGTATTCCTCATCTCGGGTGGCTCCTAGATCGGCTGCACGTACCATCATTGTTTCATACTTGTTACGACGGAAATACCATTCAGCTGCCTCATTTATTTCCGCAACCGTGTACTGGTCCTCGTCCCCTCGTGAGCGATTAGCTAACAAAATCCGATTTTCCAGAATCTGCTGCAATGCTAGGGGAATGCCAAGTAAAAAGTAGGCATTATAATCTTCCCTGCTGAGATTTCCTTTGGATAATGGTCCTCCCGCAATTGTGTTAAACTTCAAGAAGTACCCTCGCCATTGCGCCAAGTTCAGGCATGGCTGTGACTGCTTTTTCGCCACATACTTTTCAACATCGGATGGTTTGTATTTTTGGAACACCCTTTCGGCGTCGAAGAATCGAAGTAGCTCAGGCTTAAGTCGCCCCCATCGGCGGAATTCATATCCTTCCAGAGTCCGGATAATGTTCTGGACATCTACTGTGCAGTAAGACATGAGAAGTTCACATTTTTCGTGGTCGCTAGTGATTCTACACCTCTTGATCAATCGTTCATAATGATCTACAAACAGTTGGATATCTGTATACTTACCAGTAAACGTCTTGGGGGCATCTCGGGATCCTTTAACGGGCATATCGTGGGCCGACCTGGTACGTTGTGCGGGAATGTGGATTGAATAAGGAGGCGGCACTCCGGTCATCCGCGGGTTTGGAGCATCAGAAATGGAACTTTCCGTTGATTCTGAAGAGACAGAAGAGGGATCACTGTCATATCCTCCACCATATACGTGTGCACGCTGCTTACCTTTGTCTGATTTCTTGCGGGTCTTAGGCACCCTGGAGGGTCCGGCCTCCTCAGAATCATGATACTCGTACGGTCTTACAGGAATTCCAAATTTCTCTTCCCATTTATGCTGGTCTTCAGTTGTCTCAAAGGACATTTCATATTCTCGGCGTTCTTCATGGCTGTGAAATATTTTGGTCGGCGGCATAGTTATTTAGCAACGGCTTGCTAATTTCTCAGTTCGGCGGTTCGGTTATTCGGTTCTCGGTTCAGCGGTTCAGTTATTCAGTTCTCGGTTCGGTCGTAACTAGGCGGTGTCTTGTGTTGGAAGAAAACTTAGCCCCCCTGCGGTGGTCACCAAGGATGTGCGGTGGAAATTAAGTCTCCCTTAGATCCTTTGGATATGACGTTAATCAAAAGAAACCTAAGCGTTCGGTTTTCTTCCAACAAATTGCCTTATTAAGGATTCGGCGGTGAATGGTTCGATTGGTAACTGCTTAGTCAGCGGACCAAACAATCAACAACAACGGTCTCGGCGGTGTTCGCAGCAATTGTTCTTGTAGCGTATGACGTGAGGTCAAAAGCAGCTCTCAACAAGCTTACGAGTTCAAGCACACGAATAAAGAGGTGTAAGAAATTTATTTTGACTACCCTACAGACAGCGGTTTGGGGGGGTCAACTCCTTGCTACTAAAAATCTCTGGCCCTTTATATACTCTGGGACCCTGACTCATATTGGATGAGTCATTCTTGCGTGAGTCACGACGGAACCGGGTGCGTGACTCATGATGACTCACGTACATTCTTTGTAGCAATTTCCTACCAAAACTTGTCTTATTAAATTTTTACCAGCTCTCGCACTTTATGATAAACCTTTTTCATGTGTGACACCGTTCGGTCCAGGAGGAGGACGGGGTAATTTGTTTGGACAACAACCAGCGGGAGGACAGCAGGGGGAGATAACGGAGCAGGGATTGGAGAAATTGAGGAGTTTAGTGGTGAGGTCAACGTCGGGGATGCTGTGGGACGATGCGCAGGGCCGTCCGGAACACGCGAGGTGTGTTGCACTTTGGGAAGCAGCACATGCGGGAAGACAGCCGAGACTCGAAGAGGTGGGGTATCCACTCTCGCCTGGAACATTTCCACCGGGATTGGGCGAGTGCTTTGCGTGCGGCAAGATAACCACCCCAATGCATACAAGCCAAGACTGCATGGCCGAAAGATCCCGCGCATGGAGGCAACATTCCGCAGTATCGTCAACAAATACTTATGCAACGCACCAGTGCAGGTGAACACAGTGGCAGATTGGATCGATTGGGGTGACGAGGAGGATTTTGTCAAGGGGTCGTTCGAGTAGAGGCTCGACAGGCGATCCGGGGACAAGGGCTGGTACTCCCTAGTTGCCCACCAGTACAGCATGTTTCTGCGAAAAAAGAACGAGACATTATTGATCTGTACGCAGTGGGAGCAGGGAGCGCGAAATGCGAGCCATTCATGCACTGGATAGCGGTACATGGACCAAAGGGCGAGAAGGTACGCGCGAAGGGGTTGTTTGATGGAGGAGCCATGGTGGCGGCGATGGACAAAAAGTTTTGGGAGCGGAATCGCGGGAGGCTGGGGGGCGGAAGACCATCGCTCAAGATGCTGAGGATGGCAAGCGGGCAGCTGGTGGATTCAGAGGCGACGTGGGAGGGGGTGATTGAGGTGGAAGGGGTCAAAGCTCACGGCGCGTTCGAGGTGTTTGACAGCGTGGCGGATGGACGTTGTTACGCTTGTGCAACTCCAGGACCACTCCCAACCACATCCGACCACCTCCGGCCTAACCTCCGGCATTCTCCGCCACTTCCGGATCTTCATCCGAACCTCCGGTCCCCCCCGATCTCCGTCTTCCGTCTTCCGGCTCCGGCCTCGAAGTATCACGGAACTTCCTCGGACTCTCCACACGACACCAAGTCCACGCGGTGTCGTATCCGATGGTTTCATCAGTCATCCGACTTACCATCACATCCTATGTCCTTATGCACTATGCTCCACATGCTTTCCTTTATTGTCCTTATTGTTATACGACTTATCTTATTGTCTTTTAGTTACTTCCCTCCGCATCCGGACTTGCCCTGTAAATATTATAAATACGTAGTACAGTCTTGGATGTACCTCAGTTTGATTATTAACATTGTTTCTGGTCCCAACCCACTTCCGGTCGAACTCCCGAACTTCCGATACTCCTGACTTGACGTTGTAACGTTATCTCTGTCTTCGGATAACTCGTCCGGTAGTCTTCTCTTACTTCCGCCTCTTCCGGCTCCCTTGTCTCGACAACCTACCTTTGTCCGACGTCCGGACGTGACCTCCGTCCTTCATCCGATGTCCGGACTCATTCCGACTTCTTGTAGTCTCGGCCTCGATCCTTGCCCTGACTCCGGCCTTCCGGAAACCCGTTCGGCCATCCAGAAACCTGTCCGCCTTCACCCAACTCATCCGGCCTTCACCTTACTGTCCAGCCCACGAGTGAAGTCCTTCGATCATCTTCGTTGTCATCCTTTCCTATTCAAGTTGCCAGCAGTACAATCCCCACTCACCCTTAACCCCTTGTGGTGTAGTGGTTTCGATATCCGTAGTTCCGGATCCCACATCACTGACCTCCGTTAACTTCTGTACTTCCGTTAACCTCCGTCTAGCTCCGTCCTCCGGCCTTCTGTCCTTCCGGCCCGGACATCCTTCATCCGGAACATACCTCCTCTCCTCCTCTCTTCTCTCCTTTCCCGACACGGATATAACAGATGTTCCTATTCGGTAAACCACTTCAAGCAGCATTCAGAGCAGTACACAACTACAAACAAGACATCGTCAACATCAACACGGGAGGGAAGCAGGTGTTGCTGGGGAACCAACAAGAAGGCCCATGGTGGACAAACTTCAAGCCGGCTAGCAGCGTCAGCAAGCACGCAGCCTTCACGGGAGTCCTTTCGCACGCGAATACCCCCGTGAGGCGAGTACATTTTACAAAAAGACTTACCTGTAGCGGCTTTGATGAGCACCACAACCTAGAAACAATCACGGAAGATGCGGAAGGCAGGCAAGGGAGGAATTGGCGAGCACGACGGGCATTGAGGAGGCAGGAGCAATCAAAGGGGAGAACGAGAGCGACCACGCAGCAAACGGGATGAAGGGGAGACGAGCATGGGTTGAGGAGGTGGACGATGAGGAGAGCACACCATCAGCATTGCGGATAGAGGTGTATCTGCAGCCCGAAAAGGCCTGGCCAACAACGCGCACAAGCTCAGTGGGGGATCGCGCAACCCCCACGAGGGGAGTCGAACCACACATGTTCCACGGAACCACGTCAGCTAACGGTATCCATGCGGAAGGAACTATCACAGACCTGAATAGCCAAGCTACGGTGGAGGGGAACAAGAAAGGAGAAACCAGTGAATCGCAGGTGGACAGCACCGTCCCGCGAGAGCGCCAATCTCAGTGGGGGCCAGCGCAACCCCCTCCAGGGGAGTACTCACGGAGCCGGTTCTTCTCACTGAGAACCCACTGACGCCTCAAATGATGCAGCCGAGCAAGGGGATCCGGAGCTGTACAATACAGATGCATACGCACAGATTGCCGCGGAGTCGCTATTCACCCGGGCGACGGATCCTTTCAACCCAAAACGAGTTGAGCGGATTATAGAAGCGGTGACCGTGGGACCTGATCTCACAGAGGCCCAGCGAGCGGAGGTGCAAGGCTTGATAGCGGAGTACGCGGACATATTTGCACTGGCGGTTAGCGAGGTCTTCCCGGTCGCAGGTGCAGTCTATGCGCTGAAAATACCAACGGATAAGAAGCTCAGCACATGGATACAGCAGAGGCCACTAACACGACCGCAAACGGAATACTTGCATGAGCAGGTTGACGTTTTGGAGCGCGCGGGAGTGATACGCCCAATACACCCACAAGATGTCAAGTGTGTATCACCGATCAAGCTAGCAGAGAAGGAACACGGAGGAGTTGGCCTAACGCACGATGAGTTAAAGCACGCACTCAACGACAAATGCGTGTGCGGAGGACTCCCCCCAGTATATGACCTACCCCAAAAAATACAAGTGACCAACAACCGTCACCCGAGAAAGCACCCAAATGGCGAATCTGTCAAAATTTCCACAAGCTGAATGAACTCTTGAAGGTGGTGCCGTTTCCACAGGGCGACATCAGGGACAAGCAGCGCCGACTGTCGGGACACAGGTATATATCAGTATTCGATTTTGCCTCGGGGTTCTTTGCCATCCACATCGACGAGGCAATCCAACCGTACATCATCATGTTTGTACCGAGGAAGGGATACTATGTGTATGTATGCATACCATTCGGACTAACGGATGTGCCAACCGAATTCGGCCACATGTGCACGCTGCGGCTCCACGACCTTCTCATCAAAGAGATAATGGAGTTGTTCGTGGACGACGGGGGCACAGCGGCAAACAATTTCGGGGAGATTATGAGGAAGCTGCGCATCATATTTAACCGGTTCCACAAGGAGGGCATGTCGCTGTCCACCACAAAAACAAAGCTCTTCATGACAGAGGCAGTATTCGCTGGCGCTACGGTTGGCCCCAAGGGTGTCGCGCCCGACGCAACGAAGCTCACGGCGATTGTGAACTGGAAGCAACCGCCGAACACTTTGAATTTACACGCGTTCCTGGGACTGACAGCGTATTTCCGGGACTTGATAGAAAACTACGCACGGCGGGAGCAGCCATTGGGGGACTTGCTTAGGCTAGTGGACGTACCAGCAGGCGCGAAGAAACCGATCTGGAGGGCGGCAATGCGAGCCTTTAGGCTGGAGCCAGTGTGGCGCGAAGAACATACCAAGAGCTTCATAGAGCTCAAGCATACACTCTTATCGGAACCAGTGCTGCGCGCCCCGCAATACGACGAAGTGAAAGAACACCCGTTCATCATAACAACGGATGGGAGTAAAGACACCTTCGCCAGCGTCCTATCACAGAGGATGCGCATGGTGCTCCCTGGCGGCAAGGCAGCAGTACGATGACACCCTATAGCCTTTGCATCCAAACACACCTCACCGGTGGAGGAGTGGTACCCACCACACTTACTTATGACGTTCAAATTGCACATTTAATGATCCCCCATAAACATACGTTTTCCCCCATACACATACCGAAATTTCACTTTCCCCCCATACTCAGATCACTTTTTTTGAGTCACATATGGGAGGGGATTTTCAGTCCTTTCCCCCATATTTATTTGAGGGAATCCAAATTCCCCCACTCAAATTCGTTGGTTCCAAAATTCCCCCCATACACATTCACACGTTCCCCCCATACATTCAAGGGTTGAACTTTCCCCCCATACATTCGGCTCAATTTTTTTGGTTGCTTAGATGGAAGCCTACAGCTAAGTACATGCATGAAGCGACTTCTGTTAAGCTCAGAAGGCCACAGTTAGGACGAACGAATGCAAAGAAGGTGAATGATGCCGCTTCCAAAAGGGGAAATCACTCGTTTGTGCAGAGCCGATCAGCAATGATGAAATTGCATCCGGAAGCCCGCACCGTTCCCCTCAGCTGCGACCTGCAACGTCATCATTCTCCTACTCTTACGATCCGGCTGCCGACACCCTTTCCATGCCTCTTGTCGCCAGTGGCTCTGGATCTTCCACCACTATGACGTCCCTGCGCACCCCATCAGCTAGGTCGCGTCTCGGGAATTATACACCTTTCTCAGCCACAGTTAAAGCATATGTTCCGCTGCCACCGAGGGAGGGACTGCACGTCCCCAAGTCAACGCGCAACATTTGGGGAGCATGGCAGACATCATAGAAATGGATATGTTTGATAACTCCGTGACGGCGATGATGCTGCCAAGCATGCGATGTGCTCAAACGAGTGATTTCCCCTTTTGGAAGCGGCATCATTCACTTTCTTTGCATTCGTTCGTCCTAACTGTGGCCTTCTGAGCTTAACAGAAGTCACTTCATGCATGTACTTAGCTGTAGGCTTCCATCTAAGCAATAAAAAAAATTTGAGCCGAATGTATGGGGGAAAGTTCAACCTTAGAATGTATGGGGGAACGTGTGAATGTGTATGGGGGAATTTTGGAACCAACAAATTTGAGTGGGGGAATTTGGATTCCCTCAAATAAATATGGGGGAAAAGGACTGAAAATCCCCTCCCATATGTGACTCAAAAAAGTGATATGAGTATGGGGGGAAAGTGAAATTTCAGTATGTGTATGGGGGAAAACGTATGTTTATGTGGGATCATTAAATGTGCAATTTGAACGTCATACTTACTGGAATTCACAGCACTGAAATACTCCCTTGACAAGTTCTCGATACCGTCTGGGGGCAGCCCATCAAGCTCGAGACAGATTGCCAAGCCCTACGCGACATTATGGTCAACGACAAGCTCAACGTGACTCACACGTGATGGCGGGACGGCATAATGGGATACCAGATCGTCGGTGCAGAACACATAAAGGGCACAATGAACGCAGTGGCAGACGCACTCAGCCACGCGAACGAGGGCACACCAAAACATGAAGGGGACGGGAGCAAGTGGACGGTGTCACCTAACTGGGAGGCGAGAGCGGGAATAGTCAACGACCTGTTCACGGTGGAGGAGGCGAGGAACATGTACCTAGTCGTTCCAGTGCCCGAAGGCACATTGGCACTGTGCAAACGATTCAAGGACGAGCCGATCTACCTGCAGGTGATCAACGCGATCTTAGAATTGAACTTCGGGGCCAGCATGCGGCATCGAAAGTGCACGAGGCACCGGGCAACACAGTATTTCATCGACGAAGGCAAATTGTGGAGACTAGGGGGGGGAGTAGGAGTACGGGTGCGCGTGCGGAGGGAGTGTATCATGAAGGGGGAGGCGAAGGTGAGAGTGGCAGAGGCACACGAGAGCGGCGGTCACTTCCACAGGGACAGCATCAAGCTTGCGCTAATGGACAAATACCACAGTCTGAAACTCGACAAGTCAATTGTCAGCTCAAGGACTGCACGTGCTGCAAGGTGTTCGGCCCAGCACACCTCCACTCGTTGCTAGACCCAGTCACTCGAAGACACCCATTCGAGTTGGTGGCAGGCGACTACCTGTCAATGCCGACAGGTGTAGGCGGATACAAAAATGTCGGGCTGTACATCGATATGTGCTCGCAGCACGTTTGGGGCTTCAAATACACCGAACACGGCTCAGCGGACACAACGGAGGACGCGCTAGAACACATTTGCGACAACTTCCTAGAGATGGAAACATTCATGGTGGACAACAGGCGCCACTTCAAAAATAAAACAGTCGAGGACTTCTGCGACAAAAGGGGAATAATGTTCCACTGCGTCTCGGCGTACTCACCATGGATCAATGGCCTGGTGGAAGGTGCCAACAAACTCCTAATATACGTGCTCACCCGCCTGTGCGCACCAGACGTAGGCGAAGACAGCTGGAGATCCACGACCAAGGACGAGCTGCCAAAAAATTGGCCCCTATATTTCGACGAAGCTATCCGCATACTGAACAATTGAATCCTCCCGCGGTCAAATTCCGGCCGAAGGAACTCTTATTCGGGCGAGTGGTGAATACACCCCCAACGCCAATCGAGATTGTGGCGGCAGAGTTCTCAGCGCAAGACGCGGTGCTCCACATGGCATACATGGAGCAGCAGCACCTGGACGCATTCAATGGCAGAGTGGCGTACACGTCAAAAAGGAAGGCGGCCTTTGACCGCAAGGTACTCGGGTCGCGAGCAGGTGAGGTCATATTTAACCCTGGGGAGCTCATACAGGTCTTTCGAAGTGACCTTGCGAAAACAGTCAGCAATGACAGGAAGCTTATGTGCAGATGGTCGGAGCCCCACAGAGTCTCCCAGCGCATGCTCAACTCGTACACACTGGAAACGTGGAAGGATTGCACATGGACGGTACATTCAGCTCAAGAAGACTACGGCATTACATCCCTAGGGAGGGTACACCCTTAGCGAAGGCGCAGGCCGAGTTCATGACGAGGAAGACGGCGGAGTGCGACGAACGAAGCGAGGAGGAAGCAAGAGCGGTGGCGAAGCTGAGGGCGGCGGAAGTAGAGGAGGTGGAACGGATGAGAGCGGAGGATGTGGGGAGAGGGCTGGAAGAGGAGGCGTAGGTCCAGGGCGGCACGTAGGGGCGGGGACACCGCCATTTCGTGGTGGGCACATGTGGTAGTGGGAAGGGGAGGTTGTTTGGTCATGTTGGAGATCAGGGAGGTAGATAGACAGGGACACATGTAGCTACGCTAGTTCTGTATCGAGTAGACCACGACCACTTTACATCAGATCCCTTGTGTCACCTACCACAGCAGGGCAACTAAAAGGGTGTTGAATTGAAAGCAAAAGAGGTTTCGGACAGGACCGAGTGGCTGTGCACAGTCAGCCAGTTGGGCCGAAGTTGCTTTCTGAGCCTGATCCATGCACTTGATACTCAATTCCTATGAGGTTGAGCATACTGTACTCCCCTAGTATGTAGGTATGTGTAGTATAAAGGTGATCTGAGACTTGGCCAAAAAAAAATTTCATCTCCCAAAAAAAAAATTCCCAAAAGGAATAATGTGACGTTTGGAACAGCATATGCCTCAGTATGATGTTGCAAGCGTAACATTATTCATTTTGGGGAAAAAACTCCAGATCCTTTAAAACTTTTTTTCTTCAAATCCTGGAATACCTCTATATTACATGAGTACATACTAGGTAGGTGTAAGATGTGTATCCTCAAAGGAAGTGGGCTAAATCCAAGCAGAACTGGTGCAAAAAGCCAAAGCGGACTAAACGGGCCTAGCCACTGCCACGTCAGCCTAGCATTGTCATCATCAAATACGGTATCTCATTGACATCGCTTGCCTTCTCCCCTTCAAGCGTTCTCACATGCGCCTTTCCTTCTGTTCCGGCCTGAAATTTGCTTAGACTAACCCACACTCAAGTAGCTACCTCAAAAATGGCCCCGATGACCCACCCATCCGGCCCATCGTGTGGATCCTCTGGCTCGCGTTCGGCCCGCTTACAGGGACGGTTGTGCTCCAGTGTATTACCATCTTTCCGTGCATATCCCACATCAAAATTTCGTTTTTGTTGGAGATACGCATCCTGGTGCAGGTGGAAGGTCTGAGCTCATCTTCAAGCACGCACTGTGCATACGCGTCAAGGCGCACAATTCCGGAATTGAGGGTCAGAAGGCTGCGTCATCCGATGGCACGGCGTCGGATGACAGGACGCTCAATTCTGCCGACAGTGACTCAGATGTGAGCAGCGAGACTGCCCGCGGGACACAGACACTGGGGGCAAGTTGTGAACTACAGGCCCTGTAAACTCAATGTAAATGCCAGGGAAACTTTAAGTTTTCTCAATAAATATCCATCATTTACAGTGCCTGTAAATTGGGACTAAATTTATAATTTCATCTGGAATTACCTCCAATTTACATGCCCTGTAAATGATGGATAATCCTGGGAATTAATCTAAAAATACCCATCATTTACACCATGTGTAAATGCATGATTTACAGGCAGTGTAAACTGTGAGTAAATCCAGATACCAAACAACCTATTTATAAGTACACCTTCCATAATAAGAAATTCAGACTTGCCAGAGGGAGTTATTATGTTGTCATGTGGGTTTATGATTCCCAGGATTGATCAGGATTCTTATTATCACTGCGTTCAACCCCTGATTAGCCGCAGTACCACCTCCTCAGAATTGGCTAGTTGGCCGTCACTAGGTAAGGCTAGGTGGCTAGCCGGTGCATAGCCGAAGCATAGCCACACGCGGCTCGCCATACATCCCCGTACGTACCCCGAGCTCGCCGCAATCGGCTAGTTGGCCGTGGCTAGGTAGTTAGCCGACGGATAGCCGAAGCATAGCCATAAATAGCCACACCTACCCCGATCTGAAAACGGCCTCGGCTATTCTAGGGCTGAACGCAGTGTATGCTGGCTTTAAGGGGACAATTATGCTAGAGTACTTCTAAAGCTTATAAGGGGGTGGTAGTCACTTCCTTGTTGAGATTCAGTCTGCTTTCTCTCTCTGTGTCTGAATTTTGGCTTCACATATTCTTATTGCATGTCCACCACTCAAAACAATGAGATCATTTCTATTTGGTGATTATTTTCACCTGGAGTTTGTCAGAATATTGCAAAGTTGAAAAACTGCGACTTCACTTGAACTCTTGATGAAGGCTTTCTATTTCTGTTTTGCTCTCTGTTAGCTTCTTGTTGGTGAATTTCTGGTTGGAGTATTGATGTCTGATCAGGAAATAGCACATATAATAGACACTGTGTCAGTTAACTTCTTTGACTCGCTGCTTTTTTGTATATATGTATATAAGAGCTTCTTGTGCAGCATGCCAATCTGATATTGCTCCCCATTTTTTTTTTTGTTTACAGAAATGTAACCAGAATACCCCAGTGTTCATAAGTAGGTGACACACCTTATTCCCTTGAAGTTATTGGGCATCTGCATCTTGCTAAAAAATTAAAGCAGTCCATAAGACCATAGACTTTTTGTTAGCATGGTGTTCTGCCAGGTTGGGTGATTGAGAAGGTAGCCAACAAGAAAAGAAAAAGCTGCCTGCCAGGTGAGTGGAATGAGCAGGGCTTTCCACTATAGGGGAGCCAGTATGAGTATAGGAAATCCAATGGTGGGATGGCATCTTGAAGCTCTGCTATTCATCTCATCTTTCTGCGCAATCCAATGGGCGTCAAACCCATAGGCTCTCAAAGAGATGAGGGAATAACTAAAGAGACAAAGATAGGCCAGAGTTGACTGATATTGATGGGTGGCTGTGAGAGGTGTGCTGGAACGCCTCTCACAGCCATTGTACATACACATCACAACAATGTATGTAATCATCTTGGGCTGCACTGGGTTCAATCCTCACAGTATGCATCATTTTTTAATGCCTCATACAATAACCAATAAAATTTCTGTCAGAAGAATTTGCTTTGTAAACTTCCCATAGGCAGAAAATTCCTACTGATCATTAGATATTGTATTGAAACAGGAGTTAAAACACAGCAAGGTCTGATCAATTCAAGCTTGACAGCAATCCTGATCATTAGGAATTCTGGACTCACATGACAATATGATAACCCCTTCTGACACCTCTGAATTCCCTATTATAGAAGGTGTCACTATAAATAGGTTGTTTGGTATCTGGATTTACTCACAGTTTACACTGGGTGACTACCCGTAAGGGTAGATAGTATTTCTTGAGTATTTGAGGGGTGCCAGTGATGCCGTCAAACAAGGTTTACTTGCAACATCTATTCATTGGTAGTTCCCGCAAGAGTATTTGAGTATAAATAATACCTTTCCTCCCACTGGAGATGCAAGTTGGAAGCACAGATATGTGCACCACCAACTGCGTCCATGCACATCGCATCGCTGTGTGCATCTCGGCAGATGGGCATGTCGGAACAACTGGAATCAAGAACAGCAGAGAAATTTTGAGCATCGGCTTTTGTTCCAAATGGCAAAGGCGCCGTCCAAGCGCCGTCACTGTGATTTGTCATTGACTTGCAATCCTTGCAGAGTGTTACTTCCGTCGCAGCAGAGCGGACTGTGGCGGAGAAGTACCGAATGCGGATGAATCTGTTTATTCAAGCGTAATAAAATCTGGAGAGGGGTACCCCCACCCTCTCCAGATTCAAAGTAGATTACCATTTATAACGATGCTGTAATGAGATCCAAGGACGATGGGGTCCTGACAGCTGTCCCGGCATCGCGGCAAAAATCTCAAAAAATACTATCTACTCTTACGGGTAGTCACCCACTGCCTGTAAATCATGCATTTACACATGGTGTAAATGATGGGTATTTTTAGATTAATTCCCAGGATTATCCATCATTTACAGGGCATGTAAATTGGGGGTAATTCCAGATGAAATTATAAATTTACTCCCAATTTACAGGCACTGTAAATGACGGGTATTTATTGAGAAAACTTAAAGTTTCCCTGACGTTTCCATTGAGTTTACAGGGCCTGTAGTTCACAGCTTGCCCCCAGTGAGAGCACCAAGTCCAAGGACCCGAAGCATCCTAATGGTGGCGCTCCGACCGTCAATAGCAGCGTCGACGTTGGGAAGATCTCAAATTTGGTCCCCACAGATCTGTGCAATGTGACACAGATGGCGGATTTCCTGCTGTTTTTTTTTACATACCTGTGACAATGTTTTTCTGTGTCGTGTTTTTGTATATCATCTTGGGTTGGAGGTGCGTTGTGTCTCCTTGTTTTTGCCCAGTGAGAATCAGTGCTGATGATTGTTGATAGACATTTAGTTCGTTCGTGGGGATGGCCACAATGGCGCTTCTGTTCCTGATATCTGGATTTGCAGTGCAGCTGCTGCAGGTGATCCAAAAGGCCACATCAAGGCGGCGGACACGCGCATCGGAACGATAACGGGAAGTGCATATCCATGATTTTTTGAGACCAACCATTGCTCATGATGCTCCAGCGATGAACGTGTTGCAGATGATCGACCTGTTTGGGTGGGAAGAGAAGATGCTCACATAGGTAACCGTGAAGTGCGAAGAGGGGCTACACTGGATCTGGAAGCGCAAGACCTTCGAGTAGGTTGCAAATACTATCAAGTGAATATTCCTTTCCCTCGTACTTTCTGCTGCCTCACAATTTTGCACAGCAATTGCATTACCATTGTCACAATGCCCTATGTCACCTTGTATGTGCATCAGCAAACTCTCCTGCACCTCCCGCTGACTTGCCTGTGAACTTCACAGCATTAGTTCTCCATCTCCGTGCGCACGGTGTTGCAGCGGATGCTAATCGGTATGACGCTGTTCTCATGAAGCAAGAGTTGTGGCACTCAATCATGTTCAGTATGATGCCCATCTTCGATATGTTGCGCAACCAGCTGCACATAGCCAACTCCCATTTATCAACGCTAAAATATTGGTGCATGATACGGATCTTACCCTCGCGGTCATGCTGAAACTTTGTGCAGCATCAGCTCGACCGTATTAATGATTTCTTGCACAATGTACACCGACTTTATTGTTCTTCCCGCTAAGTATGACTGGATTTATCTTCTTTTTGTATTAGACAGAGCTGTTGGATCAATTTGCTGAGGAGAAAAAAGAGACGGCCGAGTTTCTTGCGACAGAGGTGTCGCAAGAAATTGGGTTCTGCGATGTGGCCTTCACCTGGTCAAATGACAACGATGGGCCGGCCACGCCGTCGAAGCACCTTTGCGGATCGACAATGAGTTATTCTTCAAGCGGGGCTGCTTCAACCTCGTATGTCCCTCCCTTTCAATTCTACCTCGATCAGCCGCTGATTTCGCCGCTTGTTAGCTTGACCTTACCAGTGCAGGGAAGATGTCGTTGCTTATGGCGCTGCTTGGTAAGTCAAACAATATTGATATGAATAATTACTGACTGTAATCTGGGTGAAATGCACTTCATCCCAGCATCACCTAGCTCATGGTATAATCTTCCTCGCGGGGCGGAGTTGCCTGCGCCGTGCAGGAGTCCTGGGTGTTAAATGAGACGGTCCGTAATATTTTCCTCTTTGACACCGAGTACAACGAGGAGCGGTGTAAGAAGGTGCTGAACCAGTGTGCGCTTGAGCGGGATCTCGAGTTGTTCGAGGCTGGTGATAAAAGGTGTGTAATTGTGATTTGGGTGTGGCTGCAAGTACTCAGGCAACGCAGGTCTCACTGAATGATCTCGGAATTCTCGTTTACTGATCCTACCTTGTATTTCTTACTCGGTGACTCCACACGCTCCATGTATCACGTTCTTTCTTATCTGTCCCCACACACACTCCTTACATTTTTAGTTTCATACACACCGTCCTTACATACTAAGCTGTATTACTATCATCTTGCATATGTAGCTTTATTCTTTGTTCAAGACTCCAAGAACCTGAGCCAGTCGCAAACCCCACGGTTGGAACACCAACGTCAAGAAAAGACCATTCGCTTCATATCGCATGGAGCATAACATTTTGAACACGGACAGGTGCACAGATACTACACTTGGCACGGTCGTCTACTCCCGTGCAGCTTTGATTCGCTTGCAGGGTGTCTTCGGTTTAGGCAAGCAAACGAGGTGGGTGGCCTTCTCAACCTCGACCGCTCCAGCAGCGAGAATGATCCCCATATGACACGGGTGCCCCTGGTACGGGTTAATACGACCGTGGGCACGGTACATGCGGCGATACATTTTCTAAGAATTACTATTGTCAGCACACAGCAAAAAGGTTTCTCAATATAAACGTCTAGCGGCTTGTTGGACAACAATGTTTTTGATAATGAGGTCTTCGAGGTCGATGTTTTTTGCATCTGTGTTAAACTCTGCATTCTTCAGCAGACAAAGGATGAACTTGACGGATTTCTCGGGCCAGCGACCTACCCAAAGGCGTCGGAAAATCAAGTCAGATTGAATGGTGGATTACGCACCCTGGGTGGCCTTGAACTGCTTCGCGTGGCTAGCCCACCCAACACCACCGGAGAAACGTCTGAAGGGAATAACCTGCTTGTGCTCCTTAACGTCTGCAAGGTAGGTGTAGACCTTGGTGAGTTTCAGGCCTGATGATGCAAACATAAGCCCAATGGATTCTGGTTGTTTGAAGCGAGAACCACTCGCCAGTGAGAGCAGCTGCGACCTCGTGCATGTCCTCGAAGTGAGTGTGGACCACATACCATCGTAATTAGGGTGGATAGAGGACAACAATTGTAGGGGAGGAGGAAGGCAAGCGATGTCAATGCGCAAAGGTGAATAGGGTGAATACCGTATTTGATGATGACAACGCTAGGCTGACGTGGCAGTGGCTAGGCCCGTTTAGTCCGCTTTGGCTTTTTGCACCAGTTCTGCTTGGATTTAGCCCAATTCTTTTGAGGATACACATCTTACACCTACCTAGTATGTACTCATGTAATATAGAGGTATTCCAGGATTTGAAGAAAAAAGGTTTTGAGGACCCGGAGTTTTTTTCCCAAAATGAATAATGTTACGTTTGGAATGTCATACCTCAGCATCTCAGCTGGAAATTCTCAGAAATGCGAAAAATAAATAACAGGGTTTCTAACATGATGTAAGCCTACCTAAAATCGCTTTTTTTGCCGTTTTTTTTATATTAATTTTGACAGGTAGGTCAGTAGGCAGGATAGGTAGAGGGTCACAGGAAATTGGCTCACAAAATCCAATGAGTCTCATAAATCGTTGCTCAAGCTCTCAGCAGATCGGAGGTCGCAAAATCTGTCAAATTGGGAGCCCAGACATTGCCCAGACAGCGGCCTTTCTCACACAAAAATTGCATGGGTTCGGGGACCTCAAATGTGAGAAACATAATTTACCTGCTAATAACAAGTGTTAGAAAGTGGTGTTATTGGAGTTGTAGTTGCGACTCTATATTCTCTTTCTGGAGCATGAGAGCTCGAGCAGTGTCTGCAGGAGACGCCATTGTGAAGTCGTTAGTCGTAAGAGTCGTCAAGAGTACGCGTCTTCTTCGGCTACACCCGGTCCGACTTTGACAAATTAGCACAGCCACAGATGGAATAGCCAATGTGGACCCACAACTGACCAGAAGCTGAGAAATTCGCAGTGAATCATTCATCTCCTTCTGCCTCCATTTAAAGCACAAATGCGCTGGGGCAAATTCGATGGCCATGAAGAACTAAATAACATATCTGTATAAAATGCTGCGGTCGCCCAACCTTTGCTGCAGCACCTCATCTTCAGCCGTGTCCAAACTCCGTTTTTCGTCGTGATCAGCAGCCAGTAGTTCCCTCCGCTTGTTCTCGCGGGACATGTAGACCCATAGATACGTCGCTACGGCGGCCGCAAAGAGGAGATACCCAATGGCAATGATGTGCGGCTTGCGGAATCTGTGCGCGGCAAATTCTGGCCGGTAAATGAGTACACTAGTCGTAAAACTTGTTCAGAAATTTTGACACTTCGATAAATATGAGAATATACCCTGCGATGGCTCCGATGTCTCCTATGGTGATTTGCATCGCAACGGCAATAGCTCTTTTCGTTTGACCAGAGACGTTTTCACCAGGCCAGCTGTTTTCAGTCAAAACAATGCAAGAGCTAACCATGACAGAGCAACTTGCCTCAAGAGCAGCGCATTTCCCGTGTATACGCCAGCAGCAGCAAGGTGGACGCCGACATATTGGGCGCCAGCTGCGGGGACTTTGAGTGATGTCCTCGAATTTACAGGAACACTTACAGGTTGGGCCAGCGAGAAGAACGATATACCCTGAGAATACGCTCGTAAATAGAGAACGACGAGGTAGAAAGCTACTTGCCGATTATGGCAACAAACGCTGACCCGATAATGAACGGAGCTCTGGCATCATAACGCGATGATAACCAAACTGTGAACCATATGGACACGGCCGCAAGCGCGTTTGGAGGCACGGTCAGCCTATCAAACCTAAGTGAGAGGATGACGGCAAACTTTATTTACTACGTACAATTGCGCCTGCCAACTTGAGAATCCAAGGCCCGCGATAATCGTTGGCTAAATTGAGCGGATGGATGGGTAAAAGCCATACTCAACGGTATCGCAACTCACCAAAAATAGACTCAGCGAGTACAGCACGAATGCAAAACCATGGAATAACAACGCGTAAGCCCACACAAGGTGGTCCGTGAAGGCTTGAAAAACGAAGAACCATTCGAATTTCTCTTCACGAGCCGCATCAGAATCGTATTTCAAACGTGCTAGCAGCCGTGCACGTTCGGTTTCTGTGAGCTACCGTACAGGTAAGGAATGTCGAATGTGAATAAGCGGGCCGTGACATACGAACGTGGCTTGGTGTGCCCAAGTGGGTACAACGAAGTAGGCCAGACTAGACGAGAACGAACGGACATCAGAAGCGGATTTACGGATGGTGAGAAATTACGGACAGAGAGACAGCAACCGTGATGATCTACATAGAAACTTTAAGCGTCGGTCGAGTAAGAAGACTGAAAAAGACTGACGCCTTCCAAGATGAAGATCCTTGAAAGATTTTAACGGGTGAATGAGAAGGCAGAAACAGGCAGACCATTCCCAGCCTGTCCGACCTCCAACTCCGTCCATTTTCCCTATCAAATATGCCAGAATTCCTAAATGACGTTGTATACAAGCTTCCCCGCAAAAGAACGGAAAACCAACTTGCCTCCGAAAGCCCCAGCGAGAGCAGCACCACCGAAGAAAATTGCAACGCGCCAGCTGCGTTCGTGCCTATTTGTTGGCGACCACTAAGTTGGGGTCTTAAAGATTCTGCAGCCACATACCGGCGGTAGTAGACAGAGAACAGATAGATCACGCCGGGAAATAGTCCTTTGGAGAGTTCAGTAGCCTAATGGTAATTAGCCCATTTCCCACCTGCTTCCGCGACTCCTAGCACTGTAAAAATGTCAACGATGGAGAGATGGTAGAGATGCAAAAGAACACTGACAAAACCGAATTCCAAAGAGGCCCGCTTGGTTTTTTACCAGACCTTGGCAGGTGCTCGCAATTCCCCAGACAAGAGTGAGAGTGGGGAGCCAGATTTGCGGGTTAAACCGCTTCAAACTGAGCGCTTCATTAGCAGCCTGACAATAGGAACATTCTTAATCTCGCACATTATCTGTCATGAGAAATTGGTACAATCTACTTGGTCATAAATTCAGCACTCACGTTGGCCGGTACCTCGAAAAGGATGTATGCAACGAAATACAGCGCGAGCGCCGTGTTGTACTGCGGTGCCGCTACGTGTAGGTCCTTTGCGGGCAGAATTAGCTCGGAGAGGACAATTGAAACGACTCAGAGTGTGTGACTGACAGTTGTAAGACCGAGAAGCTTTGCATTTCCGATATTGGTTCTGTGAAATTCGTCGGACCCAGAAACAGCTCAGATTTTGGACTCAAAAACCTATCCAGGAAACTCATGAGGTACAGGAGCGTCAGGATTGGAATCAGTCTGTGATAAACGCACAGTTCAGTTTGCGGTTTCCTATTTTGAGCGAGGTTCATACCGAAAGTCTATTTTTCTGACCAGCGCCCTGTCTTCCGGAGAATCGAATGGATCCAGAGACGCGAGCTTCTCATTGTGTGCAGACATGGTTAACGGAAACCGTCAAGCGCTCAGCTCGGGTGTCGCCATAAAGTTCTTGATTGCGCCATGTTCACGACGCCCCGAAAATACGACACTGATGCTGACTCAACCACGGTTCAGGCGAAAACATTTATCTCAAGGACCGGGCCGGATGAAACTGTATCGTACGTGCAGCGCTCGTCGCGAAAAGCATAGACCAGACAAGTCGCGTCCTTGGGTGGTGAACGGTCGAGAAAGGCTTTCGCCGGCATTTGCCGAGGCTCGAGATCACGTGCAAAAAGACACTTGGACTCGTTCGACGACGACAGCGGCGACATGGAGGCTCTGCTTTTCAATGTACGATATTTACTGGCGTTCTCCCCATTCTACTGTGTAACCCACCGACTAGGTCGACAGTGGATTCCTGGAGGGCATAGTCCGTGGATACAAGGCAGGTATTCTGACCCAGAGCCATTACGCCAACCTTTGCCAATGCGAGAGTCTCGAGGGTATGATTGCGCGTTTATTCGCATTATTATCGCCTCACACTCCTCAGATTTCCGGACCCAACTGTCTGCCACGGACTACGGCAACTTTCTCTCGAATGAGCCCCTACCCATATCCACCGCTACTATTGCGGACAAGGCGACCCAGCTCCTCGTCAATCAGTTCAATTATATCAGGAGCAATGCTGTCGAGCCTCTGACCAAGTTCCTCGACTATATCACGTATGCTTCCGTCATAACTTTGCGCGCTGGGTCTGACTGCGCCGCAATAGCTACGCATACATGATTGACAATGTCGTTCTCTTGATCACTGGAACTCTGCATGAGCGGGATACACATGAACTGCTCGAGCGTTGTCATCCGCTTGGCGTGTTTGACACGATGCCTGCGTTATGCGTCGCTACGAACGTCGAGGAGCTGTACCAAAGCGTGCTTGTTGAAACGCCCCTCGGTCCGTTGTCTTCGTCCATCTGCGCGCCCTCTCAACGTTCATTTCACAGCTCCTTACTTCCGTGACTGCCTCGCCGCGTCAGATCTCGACGACCTTAACATTGAAATCATCCGTAATACCGTTTACAAAGCGTACCTCGAAGATTTCTACCACTTCTGCTCAACGGTTGGCGCCCCGACGTCCGATGTCATGCACAAAATACTAGACTTCGAGGCGGACAGGCGGACAGTCAACATCACCATCAACTCCTTCAACACAGAGCTTACCAAAGACCAACGTGCAAAGCTCTTCCCTGCGATCGGACGCCTCTTCCCGGAGGGAAATAACCAGCTAGCCAAGGCGGACGAGATCGAGCAGGTGCGGTTGGTCTGCGAAAACGTCTCGGAATACCGATCCTTCTTCACCGAATCGTCCGCGAATGGGAACGGCGAGGATGGTGACCTGGGCGCTGCCTCTCAGCTAGAGGATCGGTTCTTCACCACCGAAGTGCACCTGAACAAGCAGGCGTTCTTGCAGCAGTTCCAGTACGGTGTCTTTTATAGTTACATGAAGCTGAAGGAGCAGGAGATCCGGAACTTGACGTGGATTGCGGAGTGCATCGCCCAAGATGCAAGGGACAGAATGAACGACTACATACCCATATTCTGATTTGCGACACTGTACACCCCACAACGGCTATAATAATGTTCGTGTGCATGGCCCTCGTATGATACAGGACAAGTGTGATACAGCAGAATGTAGTTCCTCGAGTGGCTCTGGCTAATAATACACTCAAGGCCCTTTTGTCATTGTTTTTGGTTTTCGTGACCGCGATTTTTTATACAGAAAAAGTAGAAGTCCAACAAAAACAACGCCAGCGAGCACTCCGATTACGGATCCAACGATTATTCCAGTACGATGTTTTGTGCGACCGGATGTAACGGGCGCCTGCACAGTCGATCCATCCGGTGAGGTATCGACGGAACTGTTGTACGCAACAAAGTCGATGCCGAAAAAGTGCGATGGCGCGACCTCGGTTATGTTGAACACAAGTGTATGAATGCCCGCCGCGAGGTCGACGTGGAAAAATTCGCTCATGGGCTGCACAAAGTTCGCGCCTGAAGGCAGAAGCATAATTGTCGAAACACCATCGATGATGTACGCGGCCGTAGAGTTGGCGGTGTCCGTGTTGTTGGGAACGACTCCAACAACTGCGACGGAATTCCCTGACGTCGTATCATCAGCCGTGATGGAAGAAGAAACAAAAAGTTGGGTGCACCGTTAAACTGGAAGGTGAATGTATCGCCAACAGTGCGCGTCCAATGAGTTGTATTTTGATGCAGCCCGGATGGCCGCAGGATGAATGGTGAGAAAGGCTCCAAGCTCCATTGCCCAGTGAATCCAGTGATCTCTGTATCATCCACAATGACTGTCCTGCCAAGCAGTTGCGTCGACGGGCCAGCGGTGACCGTTAGATAGTCGAAAGCCGGGCCAGAAGTTATGTCGCCGGCGGAATATGTCACGGTGTGCAGACCGTCCTCAAGAATCGGCGACTCAAAGTACCCGCTGCCTGACTGGGCCAAAAACGGTCCGCCATCGATTTTGACAGAGTAATTCTGGTTGGGCTGGGACATGGAGGTCCATATTCGCGTTTGAGTGCCTAAATCGTATTCAGCAGAGGCTAGCAGACATTAGATGTGGTCTACCATTGAAGGTATGGCTAAACCAGCCAGTTTCTGGACCACCACAAGAAAGACTGTCGATGGAGGTCCAGGTGTTGCGGAACCACGAGCTCTTGACAGTTTCTGTTGTCACTGGACAATGGTACTGAATTCGTGTCGGGTCCCGGTCGTCGACGATGAGGGTGATACTTGGGGAGGCCATTGGATTTATGCACGCTCCTACTCTCAATTATACGGACGAGCACGAGACATCATTGTGACGAGTGTGGGATGCCTCGCGTACAATGCGAACAATGTGCTTGGCGGACCACTGTTCTCAGCCCTGGTCATTGTCAGTGTTTTTTGTTTTGTATGCCGATGGACGACCGCGAGGAGATGGAAGGGTACTGCGCATGCGAGGGTTGCCCAGAGAAACCTCGAACGAAAAGTGGTGAAAGCGAAATGCAAGTTTGCATTTCCTTTCTTGATGGCTTCCGGGCCGCCGGTTCCGGCCGGAAGTTTACAGCCACCAGTCGGAACTTGACTGGAAGCCCGGAACCAACGTGGAACTTTCCAACACCTCACTGGACCGACGGTGACAACTCAGTTACTTGTACCGAAGTTCACTCAAGCGAGCTGGTGCAAGCTGCCCATTCTATTCCACTTGAAGTTCGCACGCGATTGCATATACTTGTACTGTATATATCCAAATCTCGTCTATCCGCAATACATGAAGCGCGTTCGTGTATGTAACAACAAGAGCCCAAAGACGCAAAGATACAAGTACAACCATGCAATTCTCCCGCACTCTACACCCAACCCGCATGCAATTCCCCCGGGCCCCCTCCCTCTCCATCCCATCATTGCGTGTCGATCTATCAGCGGGAAGCTAGGTGGTAAACCGGTCCAACTGTGCGCTACCGTTCCAAGCGGCGTCTTCGACGATGAGTCTCGGCCTAGGGAGGTTTCAAGATTGGTGGTCGCCCAAAGGGGCAGCAGCTGGCTCGTCAGGTTCGTCTGCATCTCTCCCTTCTGGTACCCGGTTCGCCGTGGTTATGAGTGCTCCCGGTAGTAACGCTGAAGATCTCTTGCACGACAGTGACTTCCCACTCGCGAACTTTAGTAATGGCGGCCTTGAATCAGAATGCATCTGGTATAGTTGATCCTAAAAGACCAAAGCAATGGGAAGTTCTGGCATTAAATGTGGTGAGTAAAACAACGAGCGATTTGTGGCTACCTTCCGCTGCTTTTGCTTCAAGTGCTTATTCATATGGCGCGTTGTAGCTTGAACGCGTGACCGCGTTAAATGAGCACAGCCCCAAGCGCGTACGCCGTCATCCGGTGAATCTGAAGCGAGGTTGAAGGCAAAGAATCCCTTCATGGTTTCTATTCCGACTGTACAGTCACCCCAAAGAAAGAATACCACATACAACATAAATACAAATAGATATTCCCTCATGAAGCTATGGCGCTGGTTACCAAAATATTATAGTTGAAAGTGGTAGGAGCGCCGTTAAACGTGAAGTTCGACCCAGGGTTGGCCAGTGTGACAACACTCGCGCCATTTCGCGAGAGCTCTGCATTCAGAGTTCCTCCGGGTGCAATAGGAATGGAAAGCTTGTTAATCCCAGCTTCAACATCGAACGTTTGCGCATCGGTCGCAGTGGTCGAGAGCGTGACATTTCCAGGTGCCGTGGCCATTACGATAGCCCACACCGCGTCCTGGGTCACTTGGAAGTTCGTCGGCGGCCCAATCGGGTCTGCAGGCTGGGCGTTGGCCGGGTGGGGGCGTGAATACATGATGATCTCGTCTTTCGCAATAACCGGGGCGTTACCCGTTTTGAACGCTGCAGCATAAACAGCTGTGAGGTCCAAGAAGGCTGCAAGACGTTTCAGACAGTGTGCGGAAATTCGAAATCTCAAAAACTACCTTGGTGGGGGAAGCCGTCGACCCAAACCTCACTACCAGCTGGCAGGTCACCTTCGATGGGCCCAATGTAATGAGACTCGCCGTAACTGGGATGCAATGAGACAAACGACAAAGGAAATCTCCGGGAAAACGTACTCATTCCATGTCACAACTTCGACCAAATCGACTTGATCCCGCTCAGCGATGAGGGTCTCCCACCGTCTGGCGTACAAATGTTGGTCAGCGAGGAAAATGAACTAACATGATACATCAGCAATCCAATACAATGAAGGTTGGATTTAAACTCACGTTCTTGTTGAACGATTCCGGCGAGAAGTGGGTGAAGAACCAGGGCGCGACAGCCGCCATGTACGTGAGTTTGGCTCCACCAGCAGCCAACGTTGCGAGATTCTGAATGTGTTGAATATCGGTGGCGTTAGCGCCAATGAATTGGTTCAGTGCGTTTGCACCATCGGGTTCGGCACCCGTAAGGTCTGTGGAGATACCCGCCGCGAATGCGGTTGTAACCTAGTTTCTCGGGGTCAGACTCGACACGAGATTTATGACAGTTGATAAATCTACAAATGTACCTGGATTGGCCAACCGGAGTTGAACTGAGGGTGGAGAATTAGAACAAGATTCAAAGCCAGACAAGCGATAACTAACGTTGAAATCACCGTCCATGACACCGTTGAACTGGGTAAATGTTGCGGGATCTATGTAGGAGAATGTTAAGAGCCCGATTAACTGCTATAGATCTGTGCAAAAACCTATGAAGAAAGATGGCACAAATTCGAGCTTGCCCTGCAGAGCGGGGGACTGCGTAAATTGGGTTCTCCAACCATCTGGCCATCGTCAGTCACTCGGTTTGAATTTTAAAAAAAGGAAAGACACCAACCCGGCACCGTGTCTTGTCCGAAAGTACAGCTCTCGCCTGCAAAAGTTGAAACAAATGCTTGACCCGGGGTCCGTTGTAGGTAGTTAGGGCTCGAGGAAAAGTTCGTGACGCGTGCGACGAGCGCAGTTGCGTCGTCGACAGTTGCGCATGGCAGTACACTGAATAGTTCGCCGAAAAGAATTTAAATTCCAAGGCCGCGGAACAAGAGGATGGAATATACGGACGACATATCAAGCGAGAAGAAGAGCTTGAAGGTCGGGCCTATGGCTTCAGCGGCTTGGAACCTTTGTCTCCGAGTTAGTGCAAGGAAATGGAGAGAGTTAAATCGACCCTTACGCGTTGGCCGTTTGCGTTAGCTGGAAGTCATCGGGGCCCACCTGAAAATAAAATCCGGGTTAGATAGTGCGAGGATCAAAGGGAAGCTAATTTCATTGAGCGCGAAACCATCTTGTGATCCATTAGAATGAGCATTACTTGAGTATTAGATAGCACACACCGAGTCCGGACGCGGCAGCAAGGTTTATATCATTCGTCCAATCTTGCACCGTGTACGAGGCAGTGTTTCCAACGATATGATGGGCCACAACGAATTTAGGAGCGTCTTGCCTCTTATTAAAGGAGCGGCGTGAAGGAATGACGGCGGCATGAGAAAGAGCCAAGAAAGAGGCAACAGTGAAGAAAGAACGCATCGGTCACCAGTGAGCGTGGAAAGGCGCTGCCTTGAAAGAAAAGAAAAATGGAAGAGAAAGATAATGCATTCCTTTGCAAACGGTTCTGGCCTTTATAGTACCTGATGATCAGGTGCTGATGGAATATCTATCATCCTATACTTGCTAGGAAACAATCTTGGAAATGCTGTGCTGTCGATGCGATCAGGCATTTCGGCAAGACCTTCGACCACCTTCAGGAGTTCAATGTATCAGATCCACGAACTGAAAGAAAACGACCTCGGAGAATTGTTCGACCTACGTCCGGCCATCTTCCTAGACGACAAACCATCAAGGACTAGGGGCATGTGGTTGTTCGGTAGTTGTTTCAGACTCGTGGTGACCGTTGTGAGAGGCCTGTTGAAGGAAAACTCGACAAAGTGCGCCCCAAGAAATTCAAGACAGACTCAGAATATAGTATAGATGCAACATAGAGCTGAAAATTTCAAGATGTACAGGCAGGCCGCTCAATTGTTCGGTAGTTATGTTTTGCCTATTCATCTAGGCTCTGATAATGGTCATGGGAACCATAAGATTCGAAAAAGCAGACAGAGAGCAGAGAGGGCCGGCAAGGAAAACTCAGACAGCCTCGGAGAAGAATACGACAGATGGTGGGGACAAGACGCTAGCTTGAACGCGCTAACACCGGGCGTTTCATTTGTTGTGGTGATTTGGGTTTTGCCCATTGATAACTCTGATAACGGTCACAGATACCCACAAGATTCAAGAAGAGCCCCGGCAGTAAAGCATACAAAGAGGGTTCGCCAAGACAGAGATTAGAATACAACATAGATGACAAGACACAAGATGTATATTCAAATTGTCTTTCGTGCCTTTCCCTTCGGCTTAACGGTAGTTGAGTTGATGCGACTCGCGGGGATGGACGGAAGCGAAACCGTATGCACTATTGGTGGCCCTGGGGTTTGGGCTCGAGCAGACACTCCAGACCGAGTCTTCATCACATTAATCCGCGATCCTGCTTCAGAGTCAGAGAGTCCAGCAACCATCATCTGTTTCTTCCGCCGAGAAGATGGTTCGGGGCGATCTGACGACCTCTTCGTCTCTTGGCGAGCACTAGAGCCATCTTCTTCAGATTCTGCTTGACCTGCCCGATGGTGCCGCAAGTCCTCGTTGATATTAAAACTCACCCTCCGACCTCGAGAATGACTGCGCGGGACTAAGGACCCTCTCCGACCATCACCATGGCCGCGTAAGGGTGACGAAGAAGGGCTAGGTGGAGAGGAGGGCGGCAGAGTGTCCGCAGACGCGCCTGAATCCAAAACATATGGATGGGTATCTCCGTGATGCGGTACAGTCCGGTAGGAGTGCAAAGAGGGCATAAATCCCGGTGCTGACCGCGTTGATGAGGGATGCCGTATAGGAGTAAAGGGCTGGGCCGACCAAGGTGTCGTGAAAAGGGTGGATAGCTGATGCATTGCCTGTGAAATGATGAATTGCGCGCGAGGATCTTGCAGAGGTGTGGGACGACCATCACCGGAAGGTGGAAAGGGAGGGTAAGGATAGAAAGAGGGCGGATAATATGGAGGTATCGCGCCAGACATTTGGTGTGGATGTGGACGCAAAAACGCGGGCTGTGTCTCAGCTTCGAACTCTGACTCCGAATGAAAACAACCCTCTGAGTTATCTGATGATCCCCTCGACTTCGATAAACGCGTTTTATTCGGGCTGGGCAGCGAGGATGAACTGGATGGGAATCGTGGGCCTGATTTAATAATCACGATCTGTTTCTCGACGCAGCAAATGGAGCTTACTGTTGAAGTCGGCGTGTTGCGCTGACTCTTCACCATCGGAGGACGAAGATTTGCGCTTCCGCTTCTTTGGGCTGGTTTGTAGGGGTTCCGGAGATCGCGGTAGAGGGGAACGCTCTGTCGAACTAGAGTGACTGTTTTCTCTCTCTTTGGTTGCGGTCGTAGCTGAACCGCGACCTCCAGGTCTGTACGGGGGTGTAGGCGAAGGAGGCAAGCCGAGAGGATCGTCACTGTCCTCCTGCTCGCGATCAACGTCTACCGAGCGTTCCTCGACGTCTGATGCCCTGCCCTTACCCTTCCTATCATGAGCAATGAGCTCACCACCCCTGTGCCGTTCTTTTCCTTTCCTAAATGCCGCTCGAGGAAGCTGTTCTACTGATTCCAGACACTTGGAATTCGGGGACACGCCAACAGTCTTCGAAGACAGCGATACCTTCGTCTTGGATGTCCCCGCAGACCTATTTGAGGAAGGGGGACCAAGCTTCCTCGAAGACGTTGGTCCCTCCACACTCTCTGCAGGTTCAGACACCGAAGTTCGTGTCACTAATCGCCGAGAAGCACTGCGGCCGCGGGGAGCAGCAGCTAAATCCAATTTGAGAATGGGTTCCTGGAGGCTATCTGTGGGAGGACGGGATTGAGTTCGGGTTCGAACCTGTGATATGAACCGATCCACAGGTTTGGGAACCGCCTTTGGCTTAGACTTCGTGCGTGAGGATGAGCGTAGAGGTGGAAGTGGGGAAGAGGGAGGTGAAAGAGACGCAATGGGAGTCGGAACGTCGTCCGCAAAAGATGGTGTACGAGACCGCGGAGGTGTTTGAAGTTGAAGTTGAGACCCTCGCTTGCGGTTGGAAGATTGCTTGGACGATGAAGGAGGTTGGGGTGTACAACGTGCTGGCGGAGAATTCAATGATTGGGTTTTCTCCGTTTTAGCTGTTGTCATGGGAGAAACGATGTTGGATTCATCAACGGTGTCCCAATTGTCAAGTTCATCGTCAGAATCATGGATTTCCGCTCGGGAAATTGGAATTGGAATAACAGCTGCAGCTGCGAGTGCCAGCTCCGCGTTCCGGTTTTCGTCCTCGCTCATCTCCTCATCATCGCAATCCAACCGTCCTCGTTTTTCTGCCTGCCTGGATTGTCTCGAGTCCTTTGGATCAGCCGGGTTCATCTTTTGAACGAGAGGGACGGCCCAGCTCTGCACCGAGACTGCTTCAGTTCCAGTGAAGGCGTCAAGTTCGTCGACATCTTCAAAAGCGGTAGAATTTGACGCTCGAGCTGGACGTGGAGTGGAAGAACAACGCCGGCGCTTCAAAGGAGGGGCACCGCGAGGATTGTGGATGGAAGAGGCAGATGGAGAAACTGGACGTCGTTGTGAGCGTTGCGGCATAAAAGACGTCGTCACATGTAAAACGCGAAACTGAAGACGCGTCGATCATATACAATTTATTCATACACATTCAGCTAACTATTCAATTGAAGGGAACCCATTCCGTCTACCAGTGTTCTGCCCTCCTCCCATCCGGGAATCACTTCTCTTTTGGAGGTTTCAACTCGCGCGAAATACTGGGCCCCCAAAAACCCTCGCTCATCACCCTCTGATAATACAACTCCGTTATGGGACAAGAAGAATTTGAGACCCGCGTCGATTGCCTTCTGGACGTCCACGAAAATAAGAATCTGCGCCGATCCCCGCATTCCTGGTGCATTTAATTGAAGCACTATACTTGTGTTCAAAACCATCACTTACCGCTCGCGACATGCTCTCCAATCCCCTGCGCCATATGGATGTGGTTGCGCTTCATCTTTGAGATTCCCTGGGTAGATATAGAATCCCACGCTTCTTTCGTCGTGCCATGAACCGCAATTCCCGTCGGAATGTCCGCAACAGACAAAATCGGTTCCAGATCCAGCTTCACCGTCTGTGATGAACGTCGTTGGAATCCGTTAGATTAGAATTAGGGTGGTAGCACACACCCTGATAGAGTGTCCTTGGTTCGCTTTCATCCACCAAAGTCCCGCCTCCGGATCAGTGCCCGCCTCAAAAAGCAGATTATATCGTTGTTTCGAGTCAGCCTTCACGATCTCCTGCAGCGCCGCAAGATCTAATGTTTTGAGCTTCGGATTGGCCAGCTAACAAAATTGCGTTTGTTCATTCCAGTAATTCAGGACAACTGAAGAAACGCACAAGATCGGTGACTTTCACGCATCCGTCTGCGCGCATCGCCAACCCCTCGCTTTTGGCACCATGTCTGAGAATCCATGAGAGGGTCTTGGAAACGCGCACTTCGGGCGAATCTCTGTTAGGATGTCCTCTCAGCTTCTCTGAAAGTTGCCGATTCGCGCCATTAGAATTCGAGGGTCCAGCCTGTTTGTTATCAGGTTTTGGCTTAGCAGGTTTTTTGCGGTTTCGGGGAGGTTTCTCAGAGTTCGCTGGGGCTGCAGTTTGGTCCATGTTGTGCAGATTCCGCGAACGAAGTAGATTAAAAATGGCTGAGGACGAGTCACGTCCGAATGATAATCGACTCCAGATGATTCGGTGCATTTCGGATTTCGGTTCGGTTCGGCTGCGCTCCGGTGCATGTTTATTTGTGAGAAAAACAAAAAGTTGAATATATGTGACTCTTCTGCTTTACTGAGAGGAAGGAGGGAAGGAATGAATGAATGAAGTTGGGAGAGGTAGACATTATACATCGTATATACTTTAGGTCCTTTAAACACACTTTTCCATCGTAAGAAGGGTATATTGGTTGAGAATCTCATGCGTCTGGGTGCAAAAACACGATCAAAAACGTTCAACTTGGGAAATACAAATGTGTACGCACCGTCGACGAAGGATGGCTCGGAATATAGAAGATGGACCGATCGGGATCATCGCATCCGAAGGTCGTGAAATTTTGGGAGGCTAGGCAGGTCTGCGTTTTGTTTTGCATTACAAGTCTCGTCCATGAGTGCGAAGGAAAACTATACCGTGTTCGTGTAACCCCACTCGGCCGGCGAATCCTGTATAGCATTGAACAAGTTGGCAAGATTGACCGTTGCGAAGTTGGTGCCATTCTCAGCGTGCGCGGCTTGTAGGCCTTGGAACACGACGTCTTGGAACGTGTCCGTTACATTCTCCGTGAAATAAACCTGCGAAGGAATTTGTAAGTAAGGAAATAATGAAAGTCGACGGATGTACCCAGTGAATCAAGAAGTTTTTGGCACCGTTCGCTTGAAGCAAACTAATTTGTTCCAACTAGCGGGTCAGATGAGAAAATTGTTTGTTTGGACTTCCAAAAGCAACTCACGAAAGAATCCGACGCTAGGGTCCAGTTACCGCCTGCCTGGATGAAGAAATTTTGGGAAGAATATCAGTGAATGAGAGAAACAAACTTACGATCGAGTACTGAGTGTAGTCACTGAACTCCTTGGTCAATATGGTGGCACACATTTTGACAGCAAAGCTCACTTGATTCCTAGGGCAAATATCAGAACAAGAGCCAAAGGTGGTGGGCGCCGACATACCAAATTGAACCGTATAAAGTGTAGTATCGGGATTCAAATCGGCCAAGAATCGCCCTTGCTGCAGAAAGAGTGCTGTTTCTGCGACAAAGTCCGTGCGCAAGAGATTATCCGAAGTGAAAGTCTGAAAAAGCAGGTTGGTGTTTGAACGAATCAAACAGCCCAATCAAATCCATGCTCACAACTCCTTGGTTCGTGCTGTTCCATGCTGTAAGCTGTGATGAGAATCGGGCAACGCAGAACGAGATGGGCGCAATAGCATTGCGACGAACCTAATAAATCAACGACGGCTCCTCCGACCGAGTAATTGATTAATTTGGCGCCCAAAGTATTGGCCAAATCCTCGACCCAGACGTAGCCGTTACTGGCGCGCGCTCTGAAATTGTTACCTAGTCTGGCACCGGCGCTTGGGTTGGGCGGAAAAACAATGGGGGCAAAAGGGATGGTTCCTACGAACCGTTCAGCGAAGACCGCAAGTTCGTGAATGAAATCGGTCACCGTTGGAACCGTTGGACGTCCTGAAAACAAGCATTATATGTTAGGTGGTCAAATAGGCATTAATGTCAGAAATACCAGCTATCTCCAAAAGCCACTATGGTTCTAAAGGGAAACGAATGAGGAATATAGATTCGGCCATGGCTTCTTCTTAGCATACTTGGTCGCATTGAGAGTAACTCCAGTATTGACCTCGGTAAAGGATGGCGACGAAAACGTTCCGCACACCGGCGAAGCCTTTCAAACCTTCAGAGCGTGATTGCGGGCACCAACCAAGAAACTACCTTCAAGGTCAAAGGAAGAGTCCGATTGACGCCAGTTATAAAAAGGAACGGTTCATGGTGCTCCGAGTCCTCAGCTGCGACAAGAATAGCGGCCAGTACTGGGATGAACAAGCTTGAAAAAAAGCGCATTGTTGCTTAAGCTGGGGTGACAATATCCGCCCCGCCTTTTTGAAGGACAGAGGCGGCCCGGAGTCGGTAGTTGAAGGACACGGGGTCGTTGATACATCACATGGAAACAAGCGCTTAGCGCGTCGGTCCGACTGGCGTCATGATAGAAGCAGGAGTTCAACAGTATTCAACTGAAATAGCCCAAGGAGAAATAAATGACGGACGTAAGAAAACGGTGAGTGGCCCATGGTGGGAAAGTAAGTACACGGCTGCCCAAGTAACGCACGATTATTGTAAGGTTGGGGGTGTTACGATTTTGATACCACAATGATACCAATTTTCGTCAGACGGCAAGCTGCGTCTTCGTGAGTGTGATGCGCGTGTGATATCGTAGGACCAACAATGAGAGATTCTTACGATTGATGGGCTGTGCAACCCCAAATCGAGCAATACGACCGCTACCAACTACCATTGCATACTGCAGGTATACGCAGCACGGAGCTTAATAAACACCAGCAAGAGAGAAACAACACAATATGCATTCCTATGAGGCAAAAAGTACATGTATTGGGGAAAACAGCGCACAGCAGGAGGCCGACGAGCGCGACGGACGTCGGAGGGCGGCCGTTGGGAGGCGTCCGGGCGGAAGGCGAAGGGCGCGTGTTTTTCCCGAGTAGGCCCCGGAGTGGCGACTTGGGGTGCGGGGGCGCCGAGGCAGTGTGAGCTCGACCTCGACCTCGGGCTCGCGCGCGCTGGAGCTGGGCGACAGGCTCGGAACGCGATGGGACTTGAACTCGAAATAAAACCCAAGTCAGCAACATTTGGGGAGAAGGGTAGAGAACACACCACTCGATCTGCCGTCGATCTGCTGTTCTTCTTTGATTCCACATTCTCGTCCCTTCGCCCCATCGCCACGCTGTTGCGAATCCCGGATCTGGCAGATGTGACCAGAAAATGAGCTGCGATATCGGAGGCTTGAAGTAGTCTTGCTCCTTGAAGTTGAGGGTTTTGAAAATTTTGAGGGAGAACCTGCCAGAGCACAAGATGAAGCGCGGGTCGTGATGTGAGAGTAAGCAAATGGGGCGGGTGACGGAGAACAAGACCCAAGCATTGAGTTGGAGTGTTGAGACCTGAGGGCTTGAAGCACCCTTGCACGAGACGAAAAGACCTTGAAGCACAGTCGATCCGACACTTGAGTCCGTCCGCTTGGAAGCGAGTCTTGGTCTTCATGAACTTTTACAGCGGGCGACTGGGCGAGTTCAGGTTGTTTCGGGCTTGAGGCTGCTTGAGGGCGTTGAGAATGCAAAGCAGCGAGATGGCGGGAGAGAAGGAGTCCCTTCAAAATCAAAATCAACCATCGATTGAGGCACATGTATGATGCGCACGGACCCTCCAGTCAGTGCTGGACTTGACTGCGACGCGCATGAATGCTATATTGAAATAAATGAGCTTGAATGCTTCAGCCTCAAAACAAATTCAGTTTGGGCGAGAACAGACTATTTGTAAACTCAACCCTATCCGATATAAAATTTGTATAAAATCCAAATAAAATCTTCCAAGACTTCACTAGCAGAAATTCACTTGAAGTACTAATGCATGCCAATGGGGAACTTCCACGGTTTCGACAGCCGTCCTTCCAGCCGGTGCACAGGTGAAGGTTCCACATTGTTCCCGTGTGGGTTCACCTTGGCGGTACCCAGCGCCATATCTACACCGGTGTAGATATGGCGCTGCCATCGGTGAAACCGCTGCTTCTGGACAGCTATGTGTCTTGATAATGGATGTCGTAGATCAGGCTTGAGCGCTTGAGCACCCGCCCTGCTGGATGTTCCATGATGTGGCCAAGCCGCTGCTGCGAGGCTGAGACTGCGACTCTTATTATAAGTGACGTTGATTGCTTATTTGGGAAACCGGATCTTTCCGACATCTTACCAACTTGTGTGATTTTGATGAACTTAGGAATCCGTGAGGTAGGAAGATACGGATTCTTGCCGCCGGAAATAATAATGTTTCTGGCGAATATCATACGATTATGATGCGACTGATGTTACCACTTGGTAAGTTCCGCAACCACAGCTAATCGTAAAATTTGTGTTTGGCCGTGTAGGTGCCACCGAAGATGCGTGGCGGGATCTCTTGAGCGCACGGGGTTCATAAACCAGAGGGATGCAGAATCAAAGGGAGTCTCTTGCTAATGGATTGCCCAGTGGTGGTTCAAGTGCAAGGTTAGACTCTTAGAGTGAGTTCGGCCGAATTTCGGCCGAACAGTTCGATCAATTCGTGGTTGAACGCTTCCATAATGAGCGATTCAGAGGAAAGCACGGTGCTAGGCAAGCGCACGCGAAATGAGGACCCGGACGCAGGCAGCAGCTCTAAACAACCCCGGTCAGATGCCCCGGTCGAGGAGGACGACTCGGACGATGAGCAGGGACCCATGCCTTTACCTGCGGCGGAAGTAGCAAAGAAGAAAAGAAAAGGTGTGTTTGCGGATTCAGTATTCCACTGGTTAGCCTCAAGGGATACAGAAACGCGCGCGGATCCTCGGAATAAGGCACTAATCTGACCCTTTCTCAGTTCTTCCCCACGAAAAACTGTATCTGGAACATCTCCCGGATGCAGACCAATACTACAAAAGCTTCATGCACCTTGAAGTGATCAACTTCTGCGTCGTTACAAAGTTTGTTTTCAAGTTCAACTAGCCGATATGCCCTAATTTCCCGCTAGAACTGACTTTATAATAACCACATCCATCGACGGTCATTTGAAGCTATGGAAGAAGCAGGAAACTGGAATCGAATCTGTGAAGCGGTATCGAGCGCATCTCACACCCGTATTCGCTGTTTCGGCCAGCGCAGACGGTCAACTCTTTGCTACGGTCTCGGTGGATCGCACAGCGAAAGTGTTTGATGTTGTAAATTTCGGTGAGTTGCACGCGAATGTTGTCTACTTCGGACCAACGAACGCGTTGTAGACATGATCAATATCATTCAACTCGGATTCACACCTCGCGCTTGCTGCTGGGTCCACCGTCGTGGCCAAGCCCAAGGTCTCCTTGCTGTGTAGGTCGCCGCGGTGGACCTGTCCGCATTTTATTAATCTTGAGCAGTTCTGACGACGCCACTGGTGCGATTCGTCTATACGATGGCCGTGGAGGAGACACTCCTCTCGAAACAATCGAAAACCTCCACCGCTTCCCTGTTCATGTCATGACGGTTTGTCCGCTCTTTCACCTCAAGCACCAACTATATTAAAAGAAATACTCAGTACAGCGACCGGTACGACACGGTAATATCGGCAGATGAGGGCGGCTTCGTGGAGTACTGGCAACCCATTGAACCGTTCGTTCTGCCAAAAAACGTCCCAGGCCTGTGGTCTTACAAAAGCGAAACGGATTTGTATGAATTCAAAAAGGTATCCACCCTTTGTACTCTCTGTTCTCTACTCATGCTAACTATTCTACAGGCTAAATCCACCCCAACCTGCATAACACTGTCGCCCGACTCGTCGTCGTTCGTGACATTCTCTCTCCCTGATCGGCAAATCCGCGTGTTCTCCTTCCTCGCTGGAAAGCTGACGCGCAAGTACGATGAGTCGCTGCAAGCGATCCAGGAGATGCAGCAGGCCGGCACTGGCATATCTAAGCTCGACGATATGGAGTTTGGGCGGCGGTTGGCGATGGAGAGGGAACTTGAGATACCCGGGCCGGATGGCCATGTTCCTGGCCGATGGAGCAATGCCATTTGGGACGAGAGCGGTGCCTTCATCCTCTATCCGTCGCTCTTGGGTGTAAAAGGTATCTATGTACCTCTGGGATATGTTGCGTCAGGCTCATAGTCTTGTCAGTCGTCAACACGGTTACGAACCGCGTCGTGCGCCTGTTGGGCAAAGATGAGCCTGTTCGCTGGATGAACCTCACTCTGTACCAAGGCGCACCGTCGAAGAAGAGTATCACAACAATGGTATGCCGCTTGACTCGCATTTTGTCCTTACTGAATTCGTTTTTCAGGCGATGGCAGCGTCCGCCAATCCCATCCTCGCCAATAAAGGTGTACGGGATCCAACGCTTTTCTGTACAGGGTACAAGAAACAGCGGTTCTATCTGTTCACGCGCTCAGAGCCCGAGGACAACAGCGACCGGGACGTGTTCAACGAGCGGCCGACACGCGAGGACCAGAACGTCGCGACCAACACTATCGCCGCTGGCGGGCCCTCGCCCCTCGCAAACTCGGCCACGATCCACACAACCATGGGTGATATGCACATGCGGCTGTTCCCAGCGCAGGCGCCGAAGGCCGTCGAGAACTTTGTCGGGCACGCGCGGAGCGGGTTCTTCGAAGGGATTATCTTCCATCGCGTGATCCCCAAGTTTATGATCCAGACTGGGGACCCGCTCGGCGATGGGACGGGCGGGACGTCTATCTGGGGGCGCGAGTTTGAGGACGAGTTTTCGGATGAACTGAGGCATGATCGGTGCGCGTTTTCCCCTCGCTTTAATGACTTCCGGTCTTAATTCGCTGTGCAGGCCGTACACAGTCAGCATGGCCAACGCAGGTCCGAACACGAACGCATCGCAGTTCTTCATCACGACGACTACGACGCCGTGGTTGGACAAGAAGCACACGATATTCGGGCGATTAATATCGGGGCTCGAAGTTGTGCATGAGATTGAGAATGTTAAGACGAGCAATGCGGATAAGCCGTATGAAGACATTAAAATTGTAAATGTTTCGGTCAGCTAACTGATGGGATTGTATGCTATTTAATTGCCCACCGACAAGCACAGTGACACTGCAGCTGAGATTTAACAGTTGCAAGGGTATGCAAAAAGTTCATGGTAAGTACGTTAGGTACGTCCCAAGAACGAATCGTAATAATATCTTGTCGCTACAATATCTTGTCGCTACATGAAGGTGGAGGTAAACCACACTAACCAGGCCAAGCCCATTAGGCCCACGCCGTTTGGAATCGCTGTCAACTGGGTCCCACCGATAAGCGGTGCAGCAAGCCCGATTGTTTGGTTTAAACAATCCAATGTGGTCGCGTCGATGCCGGATGGTAGCGGGATATCCGGTGTCCCCTCGGCTTTTGAACGGGTCGTCAGTAAGTAGCTGAGGAAGTAAGCCGAGTGCGTGTGAGCAGAACCCACCAGCAAAAATTGCCGTATTATTGTACCCATCGATCGAAAGCTAAGGAGATTTCAAGTTGAGTTGATCATATATATCTATACACGAAAAACATACTCCGATACTCGATGCTCGATAATACTGCACGATCTGTTCGGGCTGGGGCAAACTTGTATTTGAGGTGTCGTTGTAGGTAGACGGGGAGCCTGCAGCGGAAATACTTGCGTTGGTGAGGAAAGTTGAACAATTGGCCATTATATCGTCAATAAGGTCCGTCGTAGTCGTCATATCCGCCAAGACTCTAAATACGGTGCCATTCGAGCCGCTGGATTGAAAGCTAGCAGTGGTCATTACACCGCCCGGGCGACTGGAGTTGTCGGCGTGGCCGTACTGAAGCCGAGCCGTCAGTAAATAAATTCTGTAGGGGAAAAGAAGGACACCAACCTCGCTGTCTGAATTCAAGTATGCGCCAGTTGACCCAAACCCAAATCCGAACGAGAGCGGCCAGAAAAAAAATGGAAATCTAAATAACCCGCGTCAGTACGATATAGTCTGTCAAAAGAGACCAGGGCAAACCCTCGATTCGCTACACCCCGGCCAGGGATTGCTGGATAGCCACTTCCAAAGGTTCTTGTTCACGGTTTAATGAACAGGCCTCGAGCAAACAGATTGGTTTCCTTACCGGGTACCAAATACCTGCGCTCGAGTACCACTTCCTGTTCTTTGAGTTAGGTCGGGTCACGACTGCATTTCAAATATTTGCCCTCAGAACGCCCAGAAAATAATTGACCGGAGGGAATAATCACGGCTGAGCCTCCGCCAGCACCGTAAGCAATAGCAGACCTGCAAATTCGGTCAAACGCGAGGTCTTTGCTTTATAAAACAGACCGACTTTGAGCCCCCAGATGTGGTGATCGGCGAAGACTTGGTGACACCGCCGGTACTGCCAGTGCCTGCTTCCCCACCACCTTCATCGCCTCCACCCTTGGCGCCCCCACCGGATTTGCCTCCACCTCTGCGCCGCGAGAGCTTCGAATTTCTTTTCGTCAGAAAGGGTACAAACATGACGATGGAATTCTTTGAGGAAGGGGGAGGGATAGGCAACCCCGGTCTCCGAAGCTATTTCTTGGCGCTTTATGAAGAAATCAGCTCCTGCTTACCGAACTGGTCTCGAAAGCTGTTGAATACAATTGAATACGCGTGTGATGCACTGCCTTCCAACTTGCCGAGACCACGCGACTCGTTTATACACGTTATTTTTCACATGTCGCGTCCCGACTCCCGACCGCCAAGTAGAATGTTTTCGGTATATGGTATAAGTATAGCTTGGAGGACGCTGTCGCGGCAGCTTTCCGGCAACATCACCAGCCGGCCGTGGAACCCAAGATCCCACATAGTCTGGGACTGCAGACTCTAGTACTTTCCGATTTAGGGCCCAGAGAGAGCCGCTCCTGAGCGCTGAGCGCTGAGCGTGCGTTCGTGTCAACGCTTTTGAACCGTGACGGCACGATAACAGCAGGCCGTCACCATCAAAATTTCTCGCTTTGACATCATTTATTTGAGAAGCTTTCTATTTTCCCGGTTACTTCGAACGCAAAGAGAGAGTACAAGGCAGCAAGATGCCATGTTTAGATTATTAGTGGATACAGTGGAAAAAATACAGCAGTACGATTACGATCTATTAGTATACAAGTTTAAAGCCGAGCTGCTGGTTGGGCATCAGCTTCACTGGGGTCCACTTTCTCCTCCTCACTCTTTAGGGAGACGGGAGGATTCGGCCCAGCATGCTCCTTCACGAGACGAGTAAGTCCCTGGGGATCCGCACCCCGCAGCTATCACATCCGTCAGTCAGGCAACACGGAACAATACATATATAATGAACACACCATGCCGACGACGTTGTTCGACTTGATGGCGAAGAAGGTAGGCATTGCGGATACACGGCTACAACGTGCGGGATCAGTCTGGGGATCAAACAATAAACGGACGAATACACCCACAATGTTTCAGCGATCTGGGGCTGTTCGTCGACGTCCACCCGCAAGAAAGTTGCTTGTGGGTTCTGAGACGCTAGTTGCTTGTATTTGGGCGCAATCACCTGGATTATGTATGTTTAATTCGCTGGCGCGCCCTATTTTGTGACGCAACGCACCCGGCAAGGTCCACACCAGGCGGCATGGAAATCCACAACAATCGTTCGGCCGGCAGCCGTCGAAGATTCGACGATTTCGTTCCACTGCTGGACCGATTGGATTTCAACAGTCGACATGATTTTAGAAATGGTGCGGGTTCGAGATTGTCTGGTGAAGTTGAGATCTTGTAATGCTTGGGCGGGAAAAGAGAACTGGGGTGATGGAGAAAGGTGGTTCTGGATCGCGGCCGTTAAATACCCTCGTAGTAGTCAGCATGGAACCTTCAAGACGAGACGAGGCGCGATGTGGCGCGATTGCAAAGCCGAGACACGTGCAGGCTTGCTTACAAAGGCCGTTCACGATGACCCCGGAACCCGCAGCTTGGTCAAGCGGATGGTGACGAGCGTGGCGGCGTGCGCGAGCTGAGCAAGACTGCCGAGACCGCCACTACCGACACAGCCAGTGTGTCGCTTTACGTCGCTTTCGCCCGCTCAGGTGTGTGTGATCTGATTGGTCGAACGGGCAGGTGGTCGGCCAGTGACGGTAGTACGCCTCGGAGATAAGGAACTACCTAGTAGTATATGCAGGTAGATGCGGGTGCGCTACTGCTATAAAAGCCCGCGATTGGAGCCCACTGTCGTGGTTCAGCAAAAGTGTTTTGAGGAGCTGCTACGGAATCTGATTGGTTGAAGCAGTGATTGGCCGTGGTTGGACGTTGGACAGTGAGTCTAGACCCAGCGGATGCAGTACCGCTGATTCCTTAGATCCAAAGATCTAAAGCCATGAAACTTTCGGGATTGTCGCGCAAAGTGGTTGGGAGGAGAAACTATAATAGACTCTTCTAGACAATTGAAACAAGGGCAAATTCAAGTTGAACTACAACGCAACTCGATCCAGAATCTCCGTCTCGTGCTTGACAATGAGTACGAGACCCAGCTCTTCCAACCTGGGCTCGAAACGCGTCTTGAGTGACGCGACAATACGCGTTGGTGCTAGCTCGGGGTGTGTGGCCGCCAGCATCGCGGGACACGAAAATTTGAGAAACGCGTGTTCCCAGGTTAGTGCGCGCACGCTGCACTCGAAAACGTCAAGCGACGCATGTGCGAGAAACGCGCCGCCAGCGTCTGGAACGTACGCGACGGGGTACCCAAGAAGAGTGCCCGCGAGCGGTATCATCGTACGCGGAATAATGCCCGGAGGTAGCATGGGCGTGTCAGTGGCCGCGAGGGCGTGCAGGACGGCGAGCACATCGGGCGGAGCACAGTCCAGCTGAGCGTTCTATTGTTATTATTCATAAATCGTAGGATCAACATACCAGTTGAGGATCTTGGCGGAGGAGGACAAACTGAACAACATCCGTCGAGGATGCTAATGCCTTGCACCGTTCCAAGTTTACGAAAAAAGATTGTTCGGAGGCGGGTTCAAAGAGATGGTAGACTTGGTCGAACACATGGTTCTGGTACGACCACGTCTCATTCCCGGTTCCCCAGCCGTCAAGTCAGCTCACCTGGCGAAGGGTTCTGAGGAGCTTGGCATAAATGTGTTCGGGGTCGGGGACCACAGCGACGTCGACTAACCAAGCACACCTATACGACGCGTCCAAGGGGCATCGCGAAACATTCATTATCGCTCACCGACATCCGAGGGCAATCAACGCGAGATCACGAGCGAACAATGTCTTTTTTGTGGCAGAGATGCGTTGGAGGACCGGGTCCTTGGAGAGTGCTGCTTTGACCGCGTCAATCATGGTCGATATCGAATCATCGTGGTAGCCAACTGAAGCGGACATCAGTACGCTTGAGTTTTAACCACTCGAAATTAATGAGCTATCTCCTTCGTTTAATGCAACTGTCACTGCTGGGCGGTGCAAGAGCGGTGTCTGGTGCTACAAGCTCGAGCTGCTACGAAGAAATATCCCCCGACTCAAATCGACTCAAGTAAGTGATTTCAGCTGTGAGCGCTCGGAAGAACAGACGCAGTATGCGCACTGGTAATAATTTCTGGTTTCTGGGCGCACATCGGGGATAATTGCCGTCGGGGGAAGATCTTAGCGAACACAGCCAGCAGCGAATCACAAGCACGACCATCACTTTCTGTTCCACCACTGGCAGGGTCCAGTACTCTGGTCGAATACAATTCGATGTCATCCCACGCAGGTATTTACATACCTTTATAAGAATACCTGGCGCCGCGGGCTCGTTTGTGTCCATCGTTCTCATCCTGGCCTGACGTTTTCGCCCAAGGTCTCTCTCTGCTGGGCAGACATTCTTTGTTCCCTTTCTGCCGGCCAGACCCTTGTTCGCAATGGCTCCGCTGGTACACAGTGCGTCTCCAGTCTCCGAGGCATTATCTGTCTCATATGTGCCCTCGATAATTAGGAGCAGACGCGGCGGATATGGGCAGCGCCGCGAACCTGATGCTCGACCTCTGGATATACTTCAACCTCGTAGCGAATACTGTGCTACTTCCCCTCCTTGTCGCGACATTTCTGTTTTCTAAGCGCGCAAAACGCCACCCCACCCTGGTCAATGTGTGCATGACCTGGATTCTGTCAGGCATCTTCTCGCTTTTGCTGTGCGCGCGCCGGCTGTTCACTAGATATCCATCTACTGTACTCACACTTGGGCAGGTTCTACGCAGGCCAGGCGAGAGGTCCGGAACCGCAAAAAGCGCTGTGCATTGCGCAGACATCGCTGCTATATGGTACGTCTCTCTTAATCTATAATTCAGTTCGCTCATCTCCCATCCCTCTAAGGCATAACTCCAATGGTACGTCTCTCTTAACCGAATCTATAATTCAGTACTCGCTCATCTCCAATCCTTCCCGTCTTGAAAGTGGTAATTGGTGTCTCTTTTAACGCGCTATACTTTGTACTAACACGGACATTGTTGATATAGGGCGACCTCCGTTCTCGTCCTTCTCTGTAACATGATACTCGTCATTCACAACCCGACTGCGTCCGTTGGCCGGTTTAAGATGGTTTTGGTGCGCCTCCCATGCTTTTTCTGTGAATTATGACCCATTGACGGACGCCTCTGATAGATGCTGAGTGCGCCATATATCGTTCAAATTGGCTTTTCGATCACGGCGCTCATCGGATCGCTCCAACATCCGGAGCACGTCTCTCGGCACCTGCGTTTCTTCTACTGCGCGCTGCACTGGAGGCAACTGTCCATGGCCATGACACTATTTACTGCTATCATTGGCGCTGCCATCACTATCACTATGAGTGCGCCATGGCTGCTCCTTTATTTTCCAAGTTCAGAATTTAAATCAATCCCCCCAGTTCACCTCGCGGTCCTCTTGTATCGCAACTGGCATGGCTTCCGTCACGCGGGCCGTCCGAGCCACGTCCACGGGCAGCTGCTGCTGCGCGTATTTATTTTCGGAGGGTACATCGTCTTCGGCTTCGCAGTGAACATCATCTCGATGGTCGCCCCGCACAACCTTGCGCCGGACATGTACGCCGCGACCAGTACGTCTTCTCTCTGCTATATCATATCATTTCTTTCAAAGTTCCGTCGATGCTGATCAAACCGCGGTTCTTAGTTGGCACGGTGGTGTTCCTGGTGTTCGCCACGCAGGCGGACGTCCTCCGCACATGGTGTTTCTGGATGAGCGAGCCGCAACCTACGCCGGAGATCCACTACCTCCCGCGCGAGCCGTCCTGGCGCCCGTCGCTCGACTTGACAAAATCTGCGGAGCCGCCAGCGGAGGGTGGAGGGTTTGCGCAGAAACAAGAAAAATATTTGAATGGGAACGGGTTTAAGATAGACCTCGAGAAGCAGTGGGAGCGGGTAGAGAGGGAGAAGCAGGAGCAGAAGAGGAATCCATCATGGAGCGAGATTGCCCGGCCCCCAACTGTGGTTGCGCGGCGTTGAGACGTGTATTCACCATTCATTGTATTTTTATTGCCGGCGGAGCCTCGGTAACGTGTGCGTTCGGGGATACTTGAATTCAGGTTATATGTTATCTATGGCAAAGTTCGCTGCTTGTGGTTTCGCAGAAAAAGGTTCCGTGGCTTGAGATTTGCTCCCGAACCCGTTCGTTGTTTAACTCGCCGCAGAGAATATACAGGGCGTCAACTCGTGTGGCTATTAGAGATATATTAGATACTTGGTCTCTGTTACAAATCATGAGTACCTGGACGACGAAGAAGTAGGTATCCATATACGGCCATTGCACCGAAAAATTAAGCCGCATTGAAGCGTGGCAACTGGGAGGTCGAGTACGTCTATACTTATAATGATTAACGACCTGTATACTGCGGCGGCGCCTCCTCCCACTCCTGCCCTATCGACTGCATCTGCTGCTCAAGCCCATGCATTCGATCGGTTATCACCCGGAGCGAGTCCATCAGTCGCTCGTTCTCTTTCGCGGTCGACCGCGCCAGTTTCTGCGCCTCGGCCTGCTGCATGAGCTGCCGGATTTCCCGCTGGATGATGCCCATCTGCTGTGCCGCCTCGCTGCGCGCCTTTTCCTCTTCCGCTGGCATTTTGCCGAACACAACCTTGCGGAGGGCTGCTTGGTCCGGCGTGGATGGATGTGTTGGGCCGGTCGGGGGAAGTGACGGTAGAGGCCGGATGTGAGGCTGCAGGACTAGGGCGGGGGTGCGGTCGTCTTGCGCGGGAGCGGTTTGAATGGTGGGGGTGGGGAGCTGGGCAGGAGGAGCCTCTTGTTTCGCGTCGTCAATTTGACTCTCGAGTCGGAGACTATCCTAGCGTTTTTCCGCCGTTGACGGCGGGCCCGTAATAATAAGAATACAAGAACAGCAAGGGAGACCAGGCCCCCTATCACGCCTCCTACGATGGCCCCGCGAGAGTGGCGTTTGCAGAATAGGCGGCGCATATCTCTGTCGAGGGGCAGAGGAGTCGACGCAGATCACTGTCGGGGTGGCAGTAGGACTCGAAATAGCAAGCAGCGTTGCTTGAGGCTTCAAGGTATCAAGGGTGTTACCACCTAGCGCCCGAGCCTGGGCCTGGAAGGCGGAGAAGTTATGGGGCCCGTTTTCGACAGCGTTTACGGAGAAGACCATCCCTTGCTCGCAGTTGGAAACAGCGCTTGTTTATTATGAGGTCAAACTCTGCGGATATAAGAGGGGACGGACTCAGTCTGTGAGCAAAAGAACCACATGGGGGCGACAGTGTTTATGGGGACGAGCCATTGAGGGACATGTCGAGGAGGAGGTCGAGGCCATTCAAGGTCGAGGCTTGACACGGGTTGGCAAAGGTGGATTGTACAACGGACTGAAGGGTTGGGTTAGTGTTGAATAGCGAGGGTGAGATTAACAGACATGGTTCTTATTCTGAAACTGGAACGCAATGACATCCCCAACGTTGGCGGTGACGTTCGAGGGGCTGAATTCGTACTGTTAGGGAACCATGAGCGGGATATGGACCAACTCAAGAAACAAACCTTATCGTTAGGACCGACAACGACGAGGATGTTCGCAGCGGAAACGAAGAGTGCGTGAACAGCAGCAGCAAAAGCAAGAGAAAGGTGCATTTGAAGAGGTGAGTGCCAGCAATCAACTCGACTCGAAGCCTCCAAGGGCACCAACCAACGACAAGCTCAGCTTGGGAAGAAAATAAAAATGCCTCCGGGGAAACATCTGAGAGAAGCCAGCAACCAGCTTTCCTCCCATCCATCGCGTCTATGGCGTGTCAATGTTTCAAGGCGGCGTATACTTTTCGTGATTGATGAACGCGCCCCGCCACCCCACCCGAAGCGCGAGCGTTCGCAGATCCGTAATCAAAGCTTCAAACGTTTTCTTGAGGTTCCGGTAGTCTGCGCAACGAGAGTCATACATGGTGGCAAGGTCCTGCTCTGAAAATAGTTTTGCAGCTTTGCTGCTGATGGTTCGACTGTCAGAGATACTCTTGTCAGGTAACTGGACCAAGTGCGTGGATATTCATTGTCACGGTCAAGCGCCTCGGAGAGTACTGCGTTAGATCTGGTTGCAAAGAGACCAAGCGACAAATTCCAATCGATTTCACGTTTCTTTAGGTCCTTGAAAAAGAATTTCTTGTATTCCAAGGATGTGGTTCAAGGAGGATTGCTCCGGCCCGCCCGGCTCACTTTCGGCCCGATTCATGATTGCACGTGCAGCTAGGCAGTGGTGAGGTCAGCCGTTCTCACGTCGACCACTTCCCTTTCCAAATCTTCGCGCCATCCTCAAGACTCCAAGATGGGTATGCTGCTGCTCAACCGCACACATGCGCCCCAATGCTGACGAATATCTGCAGTTCGCTACGCCGGTGCCGCCCTTGCAACCAACCCCGAAACAAGTGCATTCTACCCTCAAAAAATGGCATACATGATGATCTAACTCGTGCATCCCTTAGCCTCGCGCGCCCGGGGCGAGTACCTCCGCACCCACTTCAAGAACATGCGCGAGGTCGCCGCCGCTCTCACTGGCGAGTTATCGCTTCAAAGGAGAGAATGCGTTGGCTTATGTTGATATTAGGCCTGAAACTCGCCAAGGCCTACACCTACCTCTCGGACGTCAAGGAGCACAAGCAGATCATCCCCTTCAGACGGTTCTCCGGCGGTGTTGGACGCGCTAGCCAGGCGAAGCAGTTCAAGGCTACCCAGGGTGCGTAGTTCGCGTCGGATTTCAATTTTGGTGTACCGACGCCTTCGGCAGGTCGCTGGCCCGAGAAATCCGTCAAGTTCATCCTGCGTCTGCTGAAGAACGCAGAGTCGAACGCGGACGCCAAAAACATTGACCTCGAAGACCTCATCATCAAAAACATCGTTGTCCAACAAGCCCCCGTACGTTTGCGTGCCGAACTCTCTTGTTGCACGGCCTAACGGCGGCATTGTCTGTCTAGAAAACGCGTCGCCGCACGTACCGCGCCCACGGTCGCATCAACCCGTACCAGGGTCACCCGTGTCATGTGGAGATCATTCTCGCCGCTGGAGAGGTTGAGGTCGAGAAGGCCACCGACAAGGTCGCCCCCTCGTTTGCTGGCATGAACCGACGACAGGTAGCCCGGAAGCGGATCGAGGCCGCACGGGAGTAGATTCTCGACCGCGTCCGAGTATAGTATTTGCGCCTGTCCATGTTCAAAATGTTATGCTCCCATGCGATATGCAAGAAGCACAGTGTTCTGTCTTGGAAGATTTCTGGATTCATGCCAGTTAAGGGGTTCCGCGTTATTTTGGGCCCAGCTTCGGTTGAAAGGTGAGGAATAAGTCGTCGATACAATTGGCATGTAAGGACAGTGGGTGTGCTACAGATACAATCGAGGCTAGAAATATAGAGCAGAAGGAGTGTGTGGATGGTGGAAATGATATAAGGAGCGTGTGGGATATGAGAGGAAAGCAATACAAGGAGCGTGGAGGTGAGCAAGAAATACAAGCAGTAAGGAACGTGGGGGTAGCAAGGAATTGAGAAATTAGGAATCTACTTTGCGGCGCGGACACGCAAATTAAGTAACGGCGCAATGGACTTGTTCTTCCGCAGCTTGGCCGGACCAGGCGCGACAGTGCCCGGGTCGGGGAGCGTGTATAGCACAAAGTCGTTGAGGGCGACGGAGCCCTTGACGGTCTGCAGCCACGTCTCGCCTTTTTTGATTGGGGGCGGGGCGCGGCCTTCGAGCTGTTCGCTGAAAGGCACCGAAAGGAAATTAGCGGGGTGCGCGCAGAAAGGAGATGAGACGATTAGACGCACCTCATCTGGGCCATGCGCTCCGTGATAGCAGGGTGTTCCGCGCGGGGGAGGACGGCGAGCTGTTTGTCGATCCAGTCTTGGATCATGCGGATGGGGGAAATGTTGTATTGGACTAGGCAGCTTCCATCGCTGCAGACGAGCATTAAGCATTAGATTTATATATCGAATGAAGAAGGGGAAGAGAGAGGAAGGAAAGGGAGTACGTACTACAGATAGTCTTCTTGAGCATCCGGTACGCGCTGAAGTTGATCAGGGTCTTTCGGCGCCGGGGTCGTTCGTGAGCGCCACGGGGCCGGAGATTTCCTTGGTGGAGATGATGTCTTTGCGAGGACGACTGTGCAGAGGAAACAGAATAGAAATTAGATCTCGTGCCGGGAAAGTGTGGTAAGGAGAATGAGAAGAAAGAGACTTGCCGAGAGAGGCACGGCGGGGTACGCGTTCGCTGCGAGCAGGCGGCGGTAAACGGCGTAGTTGTTAGCGCCGTTGAAGAGCGTGTTGAGCGCGCGGTATTGCTCTTTGCTTGGGAGTGCGATATCCTGGAGTTATGCATGAGCGACAACGTACATGTAGGAGGAAGAAGGACGGACCAGGATGGTGAGCGAGAGTCTCTCGACCGGACTGAACACGAGTCCGCCGAAGATGGCGGAAGCGGAAGAGAAGTTGCGCAGGTTGACGCAGATCTGTGGTCAGCCATATCAGCCGCGCTGCTCCGAAAGGCAAAACTGGAGAATTGAAACTCACGCTCGCGACATCAAGCCAGAACTCGATCATCGCCACGCGCTCCTCGCGACTCTGCAGTTCCACGACGCTCATCGCGACCCACATCAGCAGCGCCTCCTCGAGCTCCTGGATCGCGTAGAACGTCGGCTCGTTGGTCAGCCAGCGCGCGACGACCGCCTCGGGGTCGAGCGCGCGGAAGTGCCTGTGCGCGGCCGCGGTGAGCTGCGCCGCGAAGCGCTCGCGCCCGTCGTGCGTCTCGAATACGGCGATGTTCAGCCGGTAGTCGTCCTCGGGGCGCAGTACGATTTTCAGCGGGCCCGCCTGCGGCGGCGCGCCCTGGCGCTCCGCGTCCCGCGCGCGCTGCAGGCGCGAGTTCGTCGCGGAGGAGGTCGGGGTGGAGGCGGAGGCGGAGGGGTGCGAAGCGAGCTGCTCGGCGCGGTCGAGCGCCTGGAGGACGAGCGTGGTGATGCCCGGCACGAGCCCCGCGCCGTCGAAGCGCCGCACGGCAAAGGCACGCAGGCGCGGGAGGACGGCACCGTCGAGCGCGGGGCGCCAGTACTCGTCTAGCCACGTGAGGAGCAGCTGTGCGAGGCAGTTGCGCACGTAGCACATGTGGTGCGCCCAGACGCGCTGTGCGCGGGGGTCAGGGGCGTGTTCCCCTTCGTCGCGGGCGGCTGGAGGTCCCAGCGCGCGAGGAATGCGGCGAGGAGGAGGGCAGGGGTGCTGAAGAGACGGAAGGAGAGGAAGAAGGTTTCGCACATGTCGTCGACGGGGAGGGCGTGGTGCGAGGTGAGGAGCTGGATGAGCGCGGGGAGGGAGGCGGCTTTGACTTCGCCGTTGGGGTCGAGGCGGATGGCAACGGAGTTGTCGGTGGGGAGGGGCATGTCAACCTTTTGGTCGGGGCAGAGCGGGTCCGCACGGTCGTAGATGAAGGACTGGCGGACGACGTACGGGACGTCTTCGCGGGGCTCGGGGCGAAGGTGGGTTTCGCGGAATATGGGACGTTTAGATCGACGACTGCCAAGGGGGAGCGCTTGAGAACACTAGTCTGTGGGGGCCGCTTGGCGAACTCGACACGCATGTGAAGGATGCGGTGGATGAACGTGTGTTTGCGAGTCTTCGGGATGGGCGCGTCAGCAGGGCCCTTGGGACTGATCTGCGGCGGGGCAGATGTGAGAGGCGACTCGGTGGCATCGGAGATGGGTGATTCTGGCGAGAAGACGGTCTGGGGTTTTTCGAACACGATTTCGACGGGGAGCTCAGGCAAAGACTTCTCGTCGTCTTCATCCGACTCGAGCTCATCTCCTTCGCTTGGGAGCGCCGGCAGCGATTTTTCGTCATCCTCGATTGTCCTTGGTCCGATGGAGATGTGGGAGGGGCAATGGGGAGATATCGCTCCAATTCGCGGACAGCGACATCGTCCCCAAAGTCAGACACCACGTCCGACTCCTCACCCTCACCGGGCCAGTTCGGCAGCGCCTTAATCCGCTCTCGTTGGAAGGCTTCTACTGTGCGATGAACAACAACAGCGTTCTTGTCGTGTCCTCGACAAAATTCAGGGCCCGTTTGATGTCCGTCGCGAACACGGTGGGGTCGGCATACCTCACCGTCTGCATATACTTTGTGAAATCTATCACATTCTGGTTGGAATTCCAGTGAAGGCGAGGAGCAGGTTGTAGACGTGGTCCGTGCGGAGGAGGAACTGACGGCTGTGGATGTCGTGCAGGATCGAGTCGAGGGAGGCGGTGAAGACGGGGATGATGGTCATCATTTCGGGGAAGTGCTTTGGGTGCCAGAGCTTGAGGAGCATGCGCCTGGGATCATGATGGAGGACAGAGTTCCTCGAGGGGGAGCCAGTGGCGGGTGGCATGGTCTATGACGGCGAGGGGAGAGGATGAGGGCTCTGCTTTATCGCTGTGAACGCTTTCCGGGGAGCACAAGTAGAAACAGTGAGTTCCGGCCCTTTGATCATGAGTTTGGCCTGCAATTTTTTGAGACGCTCGCGCTCAGCGGTAGTGAGAGGCATGTTGAGGGAGAAGTGGAATTAACCGCAAGAGCTGCGGGGTTTTAACGACGCTTTGATTTCTTGAACAACATTGTTGAAACTTTCCAAATGCGGTGGTGGAACATTCTCTGCGCTTTGAAGGTTGTCCGAGCTCAAGATAGGTCAGGTCCACGCTGGCTGCAAGATATTTATTTGGGCTTTCAGAGTCGAACTAGCAGAGAGAGGAGCTGTAACTTGGTGCAGGATAAATATTTGCTGAGAGTCAAGACTAGAGAGACGCCAAGGCACGGTATAGTAAATCAAAGGATAATTGTGTCAGCAACGACGGGATTGCTGTGCCTCCGAGTTGTGCACGTGAGAGGCTTGCTCTTTCGACTTCCCCGCAGCGACGAGCGCAGTAATGGCCAGCTCCAGCAGGTCAGTACCCTCCATCCTACCCTCAAATCTCCCTCATTTCTCGCAGGCTCGCCGACCCAGAGCGTCGAATCCGAGTCACCCGTCCGTTTCCATTCGCCCTCCACCCGATTTATACACTCACTGCCCGACAGTTTTCTCTGCCAACGGAATCGTCAAGCGTGATCTTCTCGGTCTGTTGCGTTCTAGAATCACCCAAATCCTCGTTTGACCTTGCACAGGTCTTCCGGATCCCTTTGCCGTCCTCACCGTCGATGGAGAGCAGACCAACAACACCGCTATCGTCCGCAAAACCCTCAACCCTTCCTGGAACGAGCATTTCGATGTGTTAGTTTCCGCAATTCTCTCTCTCTCCCCCTGGCTAATTCCAGCCAGCACTGTCCGCGATTCCTCCATGATCGCCATCCAGATATTCGACCACAGAAAGTTTAAAAAGCGCGATCAAGGTCAGCTGCGTCTCCGTAGTCGCCTCATCTCCCGTTAATTTCATGTCAGGTTTCCTTGGCGTAATCAACATCCCAGCCTCGGAGGCCATTGCTGCAGCAACAAATCATACCGGTAACTTATCTGCACACCCCGATGCTGTTCCCGCTTATTCAGTAAGCTGTAGACATCATTACCAGGGACCTCACAATGTCAAGCAACAACCTTCCCGTGTACGGCAAATTCATCTTTGGCTTCTCCTTCACCAACCAGCCCCCACCTTCCGCCCCCGCCAACGCAGAGCCAGCCTCTTCCACTCCCAATCTCACCCTCAGTACTTCCGCCGGCTCCGTCCCCGCCTCCGGTTACGCGGGCCCTCGTCCCTCGTCGTCCTCCGTCACTCTCGCCCCCAACAACCCTTCATACGCTCCCCGCTCCCCGGAGCCTATGCAGCTGTCTCCCAACACCATGGATCGCGCGAGGTCCTTGAACCCCACTCCCACTCTCCGACCTTCCCCCAGTCAAACCAACCTCGGTACCTCCCCGTCCCAGAGCCAGTTCCTGGGACGCGCCACCTCTGCGCACGCCCAGCAGCCCGCGCCGGCCCAACAAAGCCGCCTCGTGGATGACGACGAAGGCTCCCCGCTTCCGCAAGGCTGGGAGCGCCGTATAGATCTCCAGGGCCGGACGTACTATGTCGACCACACGACGCGCACCACCACCTGGCACCGGCCTACGGCCCCCACCGTCGCACCACGAGCACCCGCTCCGCAGGTATCCCCGGCGCGTACGCCAACCGTCGGCAATCCTGCCGTCGGGGCTACTCCCGCGCAAACGGGTTACACCGATATTCCCCTGCCTCTCGGATGGGAGGAACGGCGCACGCCCGAGGGCCGTCCCTATTTCGTGGACCACCAGACTCGGACGACGACGTGGGTGGACCCGCGCCGCAACAACGTCCAGGCCGCGGCAACGCCCGCCGCCACGGTGGCGACTGCCAACCTCGGCCCGCTGCCGTCTGGGTGGGAGATGCGTCTCACGTCCACCGGGCGCGTGTACTTTGTCGACCACAATACAAAAACGACAGCGTGGGACGACCCTCGTGTGCCGACCAACCTGGACGACAGCGCCCCGCAATACAAACGGGACTACCGTCGCAAGGTCGTGTACTTTAGGAGTCAGCCGAAGATGCGCGTGTTGCAGGGCAAGTGCGAGATTAAAGTTCGGCGGACGCGCGTGCTGGAGGATAGTTATACCGCTGTTATGGCGTTCACTGCGGAGGACCTCAAGCGGCGGTTGATGGTGAACTTTGAGGGCGAAGACGGTCTTGATTATGGTGGTGTTGGCAGGTGCGTTACTCTTCGTCTGGCATTCCGCCGCTAGACTAACCGGCCTGCAGAGAATGGTTCTTCCTCCTCTCGCACGAGATCTTCAACCCGAGTTACGGGCTGTTCGAGTACTCGACGCACGACAACTACACGTTGCAGATCAACCCTGCGTCTGGGATTAACCCGGATCATTTGAGCTACTTCAAGTTCATCGGGCGGTGTTTGGGTCTGGCGATCTTCCACCGTCGGTTCCTGGACGCATACTTTGTGCCGAGTTTCTACAAAATGATTCTGGGGAAGGCGATGGCGCTCACGGACCTCGAAGCCGTCGATGCGGATCTGCACCGGTCGTTAAACTGGATGCTGTGCGTCCCAGTCACTTGTTGTCATCCCCGTTGCCCTTCTGACGTTTATCTATTCTATTTTATTTCGCAGGGAGAACGACATCACGGACGTGCTTGACGAGACGTTCACGATGACGGAGGAGCGCTTCGGCGAGCTGGTCACGATCGAGCTGAAGCCGAACGGTGGGGACATTCCGGTGACGGAGGAGAACAAGAAGGACTATGTCGACGGCGTGGTGTCGTACCGCATCGGGCGCCGCGTCAAGGCGCAGTTCGACGCGTTCATGGAGGGCCTGCTCGAGCTCGTGCCGAGCGAACTCATCAACGTGTTCGACGAGCGCGAGCTCGAGCTGCTCATCGGCGGCATGTCCGAGATCGACATGGATGACTGGACGAAGTTTACGGATTATCGCGGGTACGAGAAGACGGACCAGGTGATTGAGTGGTTTTGGCAATGTATTCGGAGTTGGCCGGCGGAGAGGAAGTCGAGGTTATTGCAGTTTACGACGGGGACGTCGCGGGTGCCGGTTAATGGGTTTAAGGATTTGCAGGGGTCGGATGGGTGCGTTCTTTGTGCACTTTTGTTGCAGATGTTCACTAACCTCGTTTCGATTGTAAGGCCCCGGCGGTTTACGATCGAGCGCAGTGGGGATCCGCATGGGCTGCCGCGGAGCCATACGTGCTTCAACCGACTCGACCTGCCGCCGTACCAGGACTACGAGAGCCTCGAGACGAAGCTCATCTTCGCTATAGAGTGCGTGCCGTCTTTTTCTCTCCCTCCCTGTTTCAGTTTCTTACGCATTTTGCAGGGAAACGGAAGGCTTCGGGCAGGAATAAACAAACCATCATCATCATCATTTCCCTCCCTTCCCCTTCCGTTCATCCATCCGCACGCTTATCTATATCCCCCATCCCTCATCCGTTTTAACATTTACATTTTAAACAACCAAACTCTACATCTACGTTTTCAGATTTTAGTTAGTGCCAGCATGTCTCTCTCCTCTCGCTTCATTTTCATTTCGAGGTTTGTTTGGACCATCTAGTATCCAATCTATCTACCTACCAACCTACATACTCATCAACTCATCCATCTCGTCTCTTTTTTGGCTGAGATGTTTTGTTTATAGTCTAGTCTAGTCTGTTGACGCGGAATGTACGTTTTATGTCAGGTGCAGTGTGTAGGTTGATATAATGGGTTTGATTTGGAGTGGAGGTTTCTCCACATTTCTGCCGAGTCTGTGTTGAGACGGAGTAGATGATCGCGGATGAATTGATTTTTGGGGAGGAGCGAAAGGCAAAGAAATTTGATTTTTACTTGGCAACCGCGCTTTGATGGGAAGACTCGCTTTGAGTCTGACCGGTTACGTATTGATTTCCCATTTTGGTAACGACGTTTGGCCCATGGTTCGCAGGTCTCTGCTCGTAGCATCTTGCAGAACGAAAGGCATGGGATCAAAGCCATAATGATGAGCGTTTTATCTCCCCAGACTGACAGTTCGGCAGTTACTTCCCTTCCATCTGATTACGACATAGAGCTACTTTAACTACAGAGGACGTCTTAAGGCTTCTCCTTGAGGTCGAGCCAATACCGAACACACAAAATTAGAGCAAAAAAATGGTCCCGCTGGTAGGGGAATTCGATTCTAAACAAAGTTGGCCATTACAGGAAGCTATGTTAAAGTCCGAGTCATCCAAATAAAAATCATGTTCATCCAAACGATCATTTCGTGCCGGTGCACTCAGCTAGCGAGTGCCGGCGTAAGCCTGACTGACTGAGTAAATCAGTAGGACGATGCGGACATGGCCGCCTCGTAGGCGCTGCCGACAGAGCTCGGGGACGAGCCCGAGTTCCAGTTGTTGGAGGGAACGTAGTAGTTCGAGCCGACGTCTGAGCCACTGAAGCCGAAGTCGTAGGTGCTCAACGACCCGTCAGAGTTGTACATGTCTCCATAGTGGGACACGACGTTGCCGTCGTAGCCACCCTGAATGAAATATGGTTAGTACGATGCTCGATGAGGCGCAAGGCTCTCTACGAACCTGGCGGTTGTTATAGTGCATCAGGTCGTGGCTGAAGCTGCCGAGGCTGGAGTAGTACTGCTGGAAGACAATGGTCTGGGTTTCCACTTCACAGATCTGCTCAGTGATGATCCTGAGGGGAAGAGAAATGAGACAGGGGTTTAATGAGGAAAGAGCCGACAAACTTCTTTGCCATCTCTTGGAGGACGGCCAGGCGCTGCTGGATGATCGTCACTGTCTCAGAGTGGCAAACAAGCGTGCTGTCTTCCTTGACCACGGTCTGCGAGCCGTGCAAGTGGGAGAAGTCGCTGGAGCCATAGAAGTTGTCGAATCCGCTGAGGGACGAATATCCGCCCCAGTTGTTAAAGGACTGGCTACGAGCAGCTGCAATAAATTATTCAGTCAATGATTCAAGGAGGAGGAAAAGGAACATACAAATGGCGTTGGACCGAGAGGTCGGGGCGGACACTACACCGGTGGCGAGTGCGACGGCGACGAAGAGAGCGGAGAATTTGGCGAACATAATGATTGTGTGTTGAGGAGGATGTGTTCAGACTGCGCAAACTGGGTGTCAGGAAAAAAACTGGTTGAAAGCAAGGATTGCTTCTACCTGCGTCAAGAAAGTAAGGCCGACCCGAAGAATCAAACGAAGAGGTGAAAGATTGTGTGGGCAACCTGGCCAAACAAGGGTGAGGAGTGAGAACGAAGGACAAGAAACGAATGACTTTCAGACAGTTCATGCCTCTGTTTTATACCTCTGTTGACGTTACTCCTGCAGCAATCTCATTTGCTACCACCTCTCTGGTGCTCGGCTGGAACTCGGCTAGCTTACTATTGCCTGTCATTGGGCGCGCACACATTGAAGACCCGAAGTCCACAGCCTCCATCTGTCCTTAGGCGTCGAAATGTCAAAAGAAAAAAATCGCATCAGGGTTCGAAAGAAACGGAGCGCCTATGAGCGCTGTTGGCAAAGAAGCGTTGGATTGACCGGATCGAACCTGATCTGCTGGTGGGCGCCCCATGCAGTACCGACGGGCTACAACGTTGCCGTTTTTGCGCGGTTTGCGTCTATTCAGACATTCCTTGTGCTGCTTCAGTGTGCACGGTCTGAAACACGAATGCAGTATGGCATGCTGACTTTGACTCGCGATTGAAGGATTGTGACTGAACTTGGTCATGAATGTTGGTGGACACGTCCAACGAACCAAGTCAAGTGTTGACACGTTGATGAGCACCTTTGCCTCGGTTTTGATATTTCACAGTGGGCCATTGACAAGAGCATATCGTACAGAATGACCTTTTACCGTTACTTCGGATGCGCTTATTCCGTTGGTTTTTCGGCGAGGTATTTACCATTCGTGGGCTTGGCAGCAATCTGTGATCTGACTCCCGCCACGTCGCGTCAATGCCATTTCTTGGCACCAGCTCCAGCCACCTCATTGGTTGCTAAAATCAGCGCTCATTGACTCACTGGCGCGTGGCCGCAGTATGGCGAGATCATTCCACAGTCGATTTTATGTTGGCCAAGAACTTGTGTCGAACAAAGGGCCGCCGGAAGCGGTCTTCATAGCGGCGTCAATCTTTTACATGATCGATGGAATAACTAAAAATTGCGCACGAATCGCAGTTAGTTCAAGTTCGGAATTTTTACCACCGCTTTCCTTCCGGCGAACAGTCTCTGAGCATTTTCACTCCTCACTTTATGTTTCTCCTCCTCGGTCAGGAAAGGTGACTTGACCATGGCCTCGGCGGAAGCATCGACCAATGACGGTGGAATATATGGATAATCTGACCCATAGAGCAAGAAAGACGGCGAAATGTTGTAAGCCAGGAGGCCTCCAAGTTGATGGCTGTACGTGAACTAGACTAGAATCAATGATGCGCCAAACACGATCTACATGCAAACTTACACCGGCGCTATCCCACCAGCAACTGATAGAATGTGTGAACAGATAGGCCTCGAGGAGAGAGAAAGGCAATAACCGGGTTCTCAGAGCCACCATCACGTCGTCGAGCAAAGGCCCGGGTGACATGCTCCTGCATGTGTCACCCAGTTAATTCGTATCAAATGAGTAAAAATGAGAGGGTTTTTACCGGTCAATGATTGAGGGAAATGCGCCGCCCACTGGGAACTCGAGACAGATCGGTAGGATAGAGAACTTACTCACGATGCGGCATGACAAAATCTAAGCTGCACAAGTTGAGTTAAATTTACATAAATTGTACCAAGTCAAGTCACCTCGTATAGTTGGTGAGAGTCTGCGAAAGCGCCAGATCCAAAATCGTCCTCGCTAACCAGCGTCAATCGCGTGGTCATCTGATGCTTTGGAACAAATTACCGGTTTCAAAGCTATTTTGAATAATTAGTGAACCAGTGTTTGGACCACGCGTCTGACGTACTAAAACTCGGCAATTATCTAATGAGAAAGGCGCATGTATCAACGTCAAACAGCCAGGAAATTCCAAAGCTTACGGGTGAGTAAGCTGTCGGATTCGCGTTGATAAATGTTTCGTTGATCTTCAGCAATGGCTCATCCGGGTGGAGAAAAACAACAGCTCCATTAAAGATTATAATTAGAGCAAAAGGGAAGAAAAGAAAGACCTACTGTTCTCGATAGCGTTGAAGAAAGGAGTGAAAAGTTTATCTCCGAGATAACGACCTTCGTGATTCGAGGCCAGGGCAACGCCGAGGGCACCGAGTGATTCAAGCGCACTGAACGGATTAATGTCTCCGCCGTCCCAAATTAATGGACCACGCACTATTGTGCCTCGATGATGCTGTTTTGTGTTAGGGAGCGTACATAGCCTTGTGGAAGAACTCACGATGCCCGGACATAAGGAAGGGGGATAGTAGCAAAGAACTTGAACCGACGAGGCAGAGCTTTGGTTACAGCCGCCATGTTTTCGTTCAAGAGGCGGGCGATGGCGAGCTAATGGTCAATGAGATTTCGAGACAGTGCGAATATAGATCGTCTCACGGTAGCACCTTCGTCTCCTAGGTAAATGTTAGGGTTGGGAACACTGAAAATACTCCTGCGGTCAAGGGGTCAACTCGAGTGAATACAATAAATTTGAAAGAGATTACTCTGCAATGGACTGATTGGCCATGAGTTCCAAGTGGTCTTTTAATTTCCACTGCATAGCACGTCAAGGGCGGGAGGAAACGAACAAAAACGAATAACGTGCCTCAGTGGGGTTTTGACGAATGTCCCCGTACCACTTCGGAGCATAATGGACTAAATCATCTGTCACAGCTCGCACCTGCCGTACGACAAGATTGACAGACCATGCACGTCTATCTTGGAGGCGCGTTTCGTGTGGTACAACAGGGAAGCGGGTAATTCGGAAGAGACTTCAAAGTGAGACCAGAAGACAATCTCCTGCAAAGCAGACCCGCTGAAAGGGAATGCGGCCAAGTTAATTCCGTCGTTGAGTGCCCGAGATACTATTGCACGCGCGACGGGATCGTCAGGAATACAACAAGTAGCGGGGTCGTCCGTGTGAGAGAAATATTGCTGTTGTAAACCAGCCGCTGCCGCGATGAACAGCGGAAGCGCCAAAGCACATCGGTAACGTGTCTGCATCGGTGAAAGTTGGTGGGGGCCGGATGACAGGTTTGGGTTCTGGGTTGGTACACTACGAGAATTGCTGGTGCTCTAGAACGCGCACCGAGAAGTTCAGGAAGCTAACAGAAGCCTTGCGCCCGAGTCTCGGAAATTCAGGGTTGATAATAAGTGGAACGCTCTCTGCCCTGGCGGACACACTCTGCCACCACTAAGTGACCGAAGTTTCCTTCAAGTTCAGAAGTTCCTGGTGGAGACAAGCAAGTCTTTCCCACGCTCCAAGTTGGTGGTCCATTGGCTGACGTAAAAATACATTTAACTAAAAGAACCACACTTTCACGCTTCGATAGAGACAATAAATTCAGGCTGTCCGATTACAAAGCTTGGATTCCGTCTTCCTTCCACACCGACTCCATGGACTCTTCGAACGTGAAAATAAGGGCGGCGGCAGTTCATGCTGCTCCAGTGTACATGGACAAAGTAGAGCAACCCACGTCTATTTCATCGCAGTTGTTTAATCCTTGTCTGGAGATATCAACTACTCAAAAAGTAATCGATCTCATCCAGCACGCCAAATTGAAAGGCATCACGCTTCTTGTGTTTCCAGAGACATTCATCCCGGGCTATCCGTATTTCATCGAGTGCTACCCACCGCTCAAGCAAGTGCCTGCAATAGCGCAGTATGTTGAGGTTAGTGTACCCAGCTTACGAGCAGAGTGACTTGAGCTTCCGCCAGCAATCCGTGGTGACGCAAGGCAAATGTGCTTCCGAAATTTCCTCTATTTGCTCTGCTTGCCGTGACTCTGGCGTAGCAATTAGCTTGGGAATTTCTGAGCGAGTTGCAGGCGGGTACACGCTTTTCAACAGCCAAGTCAATATCGACACCGATGGTCGGATTCTTGGGGTACACCGCAAGCTCCAGCCAACCTACGTCGAGAGAGCCATATGGGCCCAAGGCGGCGGAGCTACCTTGAAGACGTACAAGTTTCGTGACGGATATAATATGGGAGGTGAGCGCGAGCGAGCCTAGTTAACGCTTGTCGGCACTATATTGACGCAACGCTCAGGCTTGTGCTGCTGGGAAAACTGCATGCAACTAGCACGCCAGGCCCTCGTCGAGCAGAATGAGCACATTCACGCGGCGGCTTGGCCCGCGCTCAGCACGATGACCGGGTTCGAGGGTGTGGCTAATTCGCAGATCGAAGCCCTCATGAAGAGCCACGCGTTGATGTGCCAGACCTTTGTGATATGCGCGTCAAACTATGTAGACGAGACGTGCTTGACCTGGATGGAAAATAACCTGGGCAAGCAGGAACTAGTGAAGGCCGGCGGGGGCTGGTCGAGCATCATCCATCCCTTTTGCCAAGTCTTGGCAGGACCACATATGGGCGAAACAGAGTGCTTGGTGGATGCAGAAATAAATCTGGGAGAATTAGTTGCGGTGAAAGTATGGATTGACGCGGGTGGTCACTATAAACGTCCCGAAGTGCTTGGACTTGTGGTCAACAAAAAGCCATTGTGGGGAGATGAACAAGAACAGGAGACGGAAATTGGCGACGTCGACTAGCTCGTTACATATTAGAAATACTATAATCGCACTTGAGCTTGAAAATGGACTAGAGTTTGAAAATACATTCGCTTCACCTCAGTTCTTGTCCGATTCCCTTCGTAAGTAGCGGAAATTAAACCGACGGGTCTCACCTTTCAGAATGTCAAAAAATATTTGGGGGAATCCGTTCACCACAGAGCGAGAAACAGGCCCAAGAAGACAAAGCTCTGATGGGACCAACGAAAGTTTGCAGGATATAGTTTACAGCCAATAAAATTTAGTGAGACTTCCGAGGGCCAATTATACAACCTAAAAAGACTTACCACACAAATTTCCGGGGTGAAATTCGAGGCGGGACGAGTTCAGCAGACGAAAGTCAAAATAAGCGTGACAGGTTCTCGCAGACAATCCGACATGACATTTTGTCACAGGGTGGTTATACTCACCTGTAGCGGTCCTTCCGCCTCGAATTTCGCCCCGGAAATTTGTGTGGTATGTCTATTTAGGTTGTATAATTGGCCCTCGGAAGTCTCATTAAATTTTATTGGCTGTAAACTATATCCTGCAAACTTTCGTTGGCCCCATCAGAGCTTTGTCTTCTCGGGCCTGTTTCTCGCTCTGTGGTGAACGGATTCCCCCAAATATTTTTTGACATTCTGAAAGGTGAGACCCGTCGGTTTAATTTCCGTTACTTACGAAGGGAATCGAACAAGAACTGAGGTGAAGCGAACGTATTTTCAAACTCTAGTCCATTTTCAAGCTCAAGTGCGATTATAGTACTGATCGGAACTTACATTATTGAAAAATCTAAGCGTGACGCTCATCAACCGTTTCGGGGATAGTGGCACGTGCCGCTTGCGGCGCGATCACAAGACTCGGAGTCGACGCGTCGCGCGTTGTGAAGAGACCCTCGCCAAGGTGCGTTAGTAGGTTTCCGTCCATTGCTCGCCATTGCTCATGCTTCTCCAGTGACAGCGACCGCTCGAGTTTTCGGCCCTTGCACGTTCCACGCTTAGTGTTGTCAGCCAGGCAAGTCTCTTCAGTCCTGCTGCTTCTTTCATTGAACTGATTACATCCCAAGGCCGCAGCAAGGTAAGTGTTTCTTTTCCTCCGTCCAGTACACAGCTGATTGTTGTCGGGAAGGGCTAGGTGGTTCAGGAGCTGAAATCCGCCGATAACCACGGCGTACCGGGTACCAGAAGGGAGAGGTGCAGACGAACCTGACGAGCTTAGCCAATGTGCCAGCTGCTGTCCCTTTGGACTCTTGAAACCTCCCTAGGCCGAGACTCATCGTCGAAGACGCCGCTTGGAACGGTAGCGCACAGTTGGACCGGTTTACCACCTAGCTTCCCCGCTGATAGATCGGCACGCAACGATGGGATGGAGAGGGCGGGGATTGCATGGCGGGTTGTACTTGTATCTTTTGTGTCTTTGGGATCTTATTGCTTGTTGCTAGCTTCATGCAGATGCACGAATGCCACTTCATGTATTGCGGAGATTTTGATGTATACCGTATGGAATGGGGACGCTTTATTTCGTCAGGTGGTTCGGCAGAAAAAATCATTGAATTTGGCAAGCAGAGCATGCGAAACACAACTTGAAGTGGAATAGAATGGACAACTTGCACCAGCGGCGTCGGAAAATGGCGAAGGCGTCGTGAATCGCTGGCAAGTGGCATATCAGTGAACTGTGAAATAAGACAACTAATCTGCCGTTCGGTTCTTATCATCATATTCTTCGATTCCGTTCGGCTCCGTTCGGCTCCGTTCGAAATGGGAGTTGTAAGAAAAGAGGAGTCTGTTCCTTGAACGGGCATATTCTCTGGCGTCAACTAATCTATGTCTTGAACCAAGCCGCCAAATGCCCTACGGCTCATCAGCTCATCGGACTGCAGTCACGGCGCCTTGGGCCTAAGGTAACAAACCACGGTCTGCAAAAATGGACCGTGACGAAATCAGATAGGTCCGAAAAAGCTTCTCCCATAGTCCAGATCCCGAGAAAAATGGACGTGAATACAAGATTACATATGGACATTGAAGCAGTTGCGATTAAGGTTTCATTCCCTCACCAACTGATAGAAAACCGGAACACCAGGGCGCCCAACCTTGATCCAGACACTGAATAGCACATTCTGAGTCGCGGTGGATATTTCAAGGCTTTGAAACTCACTGCATCATCGGTGGCGTTGCACTCGGTGGACCATAGTGCGTGTGGTGGCTTGAAAGTTTCCAGGATGAGAAAATGAAACAGGACGTTAGGCAAGGTCCTACCAAGGAAATACCGTGAAGTTTCCCGCTCTGATAGGAAAATGTAAGCCATAAAGCTCCAAATGAAAAGGAGTCCGGTATTCTTTACCTGGTCCAGAACGGTCGATGGGCCTGGTCAGGTCTTTCGGAAGAGCATCAACTTCTGCACTAGGATGGCTCTTGATAAACGCACCCGTTACCGATCTTGACCTGGATGGGGAGATTCACTTGCTGGCGTGTTTGGGGCTGGAGGAATTCGGTAAATGGTTCTTGACAACAAAACCAGAACGGACGTTGAAAACATTCATCTTCCACTTTCTGGCATCTGAAGCAACGACGCGACTAGAGAGCTTCACAAATCCCTCCTCATCCGATGCACCTTAACACCCAAGTATTAAGTACCACGGCCAAGGACGTGGACGCAGATACTCACGAACTCCTTTCTTACAGACGCGGGGCATTGGGTGGGTGGATGAAAGGGAGGTACCTGAGATTCAGAGACGAGCACGTTTATATATGGGTAACGCAAGGTTTTGATCCACATGGCAGAAAACACTGTCTTGATAGATAGGCGCCCAAGCGCCTAGCCTAATAGACTCGGAGCCCTACACTAATAGTCCAGAAACGGATAGCTTGGAGATAAGGAAGGGCCGAGAAAGCACCGCGTAGGGTGTATAGTAGCTCGTATGACGCATGGCGCATCGAGTAAGTTGGGGGCAGCTCCGAGAATAACTGCGATGCCGACAGGCAAGGCTGCAGCAGCAACTTGAAAATTAATGCAGTAACTTCCAGGAGGACGAGGCAAGAGTTTTGACCCGGGTATGGTTGACTAAGCTCCTGTAGCGGATCCAAGAAAGCGTTGAGCGCTGAGCCTTGTCATCTGAACTTGAGATTCGATGAGAGAGGTTGGAAGAAAGTTGTCCGATTCGGTCGGACTCTCGGAGCTCGAAAGAAGTGATCGTCCGTCGGCCGAAATTGCTCTTTACCTTTGCACCATGACGTCCTTGCGCAAATGAATTGGGTTCCAAGTTGTGGACGACGAAACCGACGACCACCCGAACCTAGGACATATCCTCCATGTCCGTCCTTCCCGCTGTCGTTCCCCGGCCAATGCAGCTCGCTCTCGCTAGTTTAGCACCCAGTCGCACTAAGGTTCACATCTTTCACCCTTTCTTGCCAGATTCGCCTATCCTAGAATTTTACGCCTACCCGGAGCAGGAGACCCAGGCGGTCGGCGTTCCCATAGGCTCCGTTTTGGATGCTTGCATTATCGTCGCCATGAACCGGAGCGGCGAGCTACAGCGCAACACTGCACCTTACGAGCGGGTTGCGGGACCCGATTCCGACCCAGACACCCTTTTGGTCCCAGGAATGTATCGGTTTATCATCGTTGAAAATGGTCAATTCGACCTCACCTATCCAATTCACCAATCGTTCGAAGACTGGATACCCCCCGTGATGCTACCCAACCGTTGGATGGGCAACCAACCCGCCGCCGACGACGCCAACCTCCCGGACTTGACGGATGTGAACGGGGCCGTTAAGGCCGACGACAAGAAATGCATATTAACTGGCGCCACCACTGCCCTCGATGCATCTAATCTGATACCGCACAAGTATAAGGATTGGGTACGTGAGAGTTGGCTGTGCTAATCATTTACACTGATCTTGTGCCTAGGTCATAGCGAATTTTATGAAGATTGAAGCTTACGGCGGCAGCGCAAGCGCAGATGTGGATTCCGCCCGTAACGAGATCGCGCTCCGGGGTGATCTTAATCAAGACGTTTTTGACCGTGGACTTTTTGTCCTTGTCCCATATGCCGACCAAATCATCTCCCTCTTCGTCCTCAACTCCGGACGCGACCTGGCCCAGCTATACCATTTGCGTGCTGTCGACTTTCCCTCCCGCGTCTTACGGGGATATCTATATCTCCGCTATGGATGGAGCGTCATCAACTTTCTGCTCATCCCTGGTAGCGCTAAGGCCCTCATGAAAAAAATTCAAGACCCAGAAACCGCAAAAGGTCCCAAGGACAAACTGAAGCGAAAAAGAGTCGGCAGGGGACAAGGCGGTGGTCGCAACCACAGTGCCGGTAGCAATGAAGAGAATAGCGTGATGACACCAGAAGAAATCGACGAACAACGTCTGATAAATTTCAAAATGTGGGATGAATCTTTGAAAGGTGAGTGTATTCATGCTTCACCTGACTCCCTCTGACAGAAGAGACTCAGGACGGCCTCTGACCCGAGATGACGACGAAGCTGGGCGATACGTCGGCTTTTCATCCATCAAGGAGACCGCGATGAAGTACCGCCGCGCTCATCCGGAAATATCAGCGGTGGGGAGCACCATGTTCTGGGAGGGGGATAATGATGAATGTATAGCTTAATGACACTTGCGGGCCTGGACTTATAAATAATCTGTACTTTCAAGTTTATGTCTCTGAACGCACCCATTACCTGACCTGGATGGGGAGATTCACTTGCTGGTGTATTTGGGGCTGGAGGAATTCGGTGAATAATTCTTGACAACAAAACCAGAACAGACGTTGAACTGAGTCTGAGATTCGATGAAAGAGGTTGGAAGAAAGTTGGCCGATTCGGTCGGAGGTTGGAAGAAGTGATCGCCGTCCGTCGGCCGAAATTGCTCTTACCTTTGCACCATGACGTCCTTGCGCAAACGAATTGGGTTCCAAGCTGCGGACGACGAAACCGACGACCACCGCGTCGTTCTAGATGAAGTCGAGCAAGAGGAACTCATCGAGGACCTCAGGCAGCACAACACAAAAACAACTGCACGGGCTCTGCTCCTCCTTGATGGTGTCCTAGTTTTCTCCGCTTTACTGTATGCCCGCAACCGTGTTGCAATTCAAGTTGAATAACGGTTTCAATGTCCAGCCAAATTGTGTACCTTCTCAAGGACTCCAAAGCCAGTCCGCTCCTCGCCCTCTTCCCTGCCTCCACACCGGAACCGAACCCTCCGTGTCCGACATCATTCGCGATCCTCGCGCTCGCATTACACGCGAACCTGGCCCTTCTTTTGCATCCGAAACTCGCGCTGTCGTTACACCCGACAATACCGCTGCCTCTTTCGTACTCCCTTTCATATGGACTCACCGCCGTAGCACCGTCATTGTCGCTGTTCCTTGCGCGTTCGTGGCAGGCGACTGCGTGGGCCGCTCTCCCTCTTCTGGTCGTGGGGGTCACACACTCGGTACATAGCACCCTTCAGGAGGGAGACGAGGCACTCGCGGAACTCCAGAGTCTGCGGTATCATGCACCGGGTCCATAGACCGTGTTCTACTTGCAGCTGCTTGCTCAATTCATCAATCAATCCATCCTGGCTGAGGATTTGCTGCGGCAAAGTAGAAGGCGGTGTTGTTGTCACGAAAGAGACATAGATCACGTCCCGGCTATACCCAGAGCGAGAGGGATTGCGCGGATAAACCTGAACATATCAAGTACATTGGGAGTACATAAGATGGAATAGAATTTTCCGAGCCCCTTCAAGACTTGTCAACTTTTGTCACGACGTCTGCGGCGAAGAAGCATGCGGCCTGGTTGAGGCCGAAATCATCATTGGCGTTCAGGATCGTTTTCTGGGTGTCGCTGTCCTGTATCATCTGGGAACAGGGCTCAGGTGGAGTCCAAGACTAATAAATAAAATGAAACACCTCTTTCACGTCGTCCAAGGTCTTGGGGGGAGGCGGTGTTCAGGACATGCGTAGACAGAAGTTTGAGGGCATACCTTGCTGTTAGCACGTCGAACGCAGGTGAACTCAGGCGTGGAGAAGCCGAACGCCCGCATGTGGTCGATAAACATGCTATTGTTCATCCACTTTGAGAGAGCAGGCGTCAGGTAGAGTGTTTGAAATTTCCAAGCAGTGACGTACTAGTTCATAGTTGACCAGATTCTTCTTGACAGCGGGATGAGCGATCCACTTGTCAATAAATGCGAGGAATTTTTGGGAGAATTTTTCAGCGGGCAGATTCGGCGGCGTCTGATAAATGCCTATGGTATGGATACCACTCGCCGGGGTGGGATTATCGATTTTTGGAAGGACATCCATGCAAAACGAATGACTGTCGCTGAGCAGGCCAGATTCCTGGATATTTGCGACTATCTTTTGCACCGTAGCGTCTTCCAACATCTTGAAACAGTTCAGCAGCGAAAGACAGGTTTCTTTTTTCAACATACTGCGAGGAAGTGGTCCGGCGTCTACAAACATATTAGAACCGGACCATATACAATTCCCAGCCTCACCTCAGTCTCCGCGGTGACTAATAGAACAGGTTCAGCGGGCACGTAGTTCCATACTTTGATATGGTCGTCCAATAAGTCGTTTCGAAATATCTACCACGAAATGCAAGGTATGAATGGTTTTCTGCGGTGAGGGGTGGATAAGCGCACCATATCTACTTTGAGCACATTTTGTTTCACTATGGGGAGCAGGAGCGCCTCATCGATGAGTGCCGACATTTTGGCCTCAAACTCCTTCCTCGAGAGGTGAGGGGGAGTCTTGTAGATGAAAATGGCGCAAAAGCGGTCCTTGCGTGTGGACATGGAATGTGGGGACAAAGGGCTCGAGAGTAACGCAAGCCAATGGTTGGGGTATTTTATAGGTGAAAGAGGGCTGCGCGGCACGAGGCAACGTGGGATGGATGTCTAAACTGGCCCTGTGGCGTGAGGGTGGAATGCATGTAGGAGGGAGCTCTTCCTTCAACCTACGAGCCACAAGATCCTAGTTCCACCGCGAATCAGGGTTCAACAGTACGCAAGAAGAAGGAGTGGGCTTGGGAGCTCATAGCATACAGAGGGTCATTGGTTCCTTCTGGATTTCTATAGAGGCCATAGTAGAATTTCCGGCTCGAACTATCGCGTTAAATTTGCAAGTAGTGCGATGCAGTCAATGAAAACATCCGTGATCACGCGTTCAGCATGAGGCAGAGATACGGAAAGTATGAGACAGAGATACGGAATACAGGGAGAGGCATGGGAGACCACAGAAGAGCCTGGGCGTTTAGAGGCGTTTAGACAAGTTGAACTTACATCAGGAAAACCGACCCCCACTTGATAGTGCTTCCTAGCACTGGCCTAGTTAGACTCGTTACCAGTCTGCCTACAATGGGCAAAATAGGTGGCGAGCACTTTGCCGTAGGCAGACTGGTACAACTCGGGCCAAGCCAAAGGGCTGAGCCCGGAGTTTGAAATTTTGGGTGGTGCCGATCATCGGCATTACAGTGGCGGTGTCTTGCCATCAGTTATCAGTTAATATCGAGGCTCTTGACCTCACCACGTATGGACTTCTTGAAAATTCTGAAGACACCAATCTCAGGACTATAGTATATAGATCGTGCTCTATCTTTGCAATTTTTCAAACTAAGTTAATTTGAGCTCAGAACGGAGGAAAAGGAAAACATTTCAAACTCCGCGCCTAGGCCTTTCCCACAGCCCGAGTTGTACCAGTCTGCCTACGGCAAAGTGCTCGCCACATATTTTGCCCATCGTAGGCAGACTGGTAACGAGTCTATGGCCTAGTTACATAGCAGTACATAGTATCCCTAGCTACTACCCCCCTATAATGGTGCTAGGCTAGCAACAAGTGACACTAGGCAATGCTAGGCGACACTAGGCGAGCACTAGGCGAGCGCTAGGGCGGCACACGCAAACACTCCCAGAGCTCTAGGTGCTTGGCGCTTAGTAGGCCAATGCATGCTGCCCACATCCTGCCGCTGCCCGCTGCCCGCTCAGGCTGCCGCTTCCGCGCCAAGTTCCTCATCTTAGTTCTCACCACTAGCAGAATAGATCAATGGATATACTAAACTACTGTTTCTATTATTGAAGGCTTTGACGAGTCTTCTGTCTAAATCTAAGCAAGATAAGCGCTGCGCAAAAATGCTAGAACAATTCAAATTACCTGCAAGTGTTTTTTTTTTTGCTTCCAGGAACAACGGCTCTAGCGTTATATCACGCCCAACCCGGCCTTCAACTCGCTCACCAAATCCGCCACTGCCCCTCCGGTGGCTTCCAGTCCCGCCCCTCACCTCGCATATTGGCAGACGAACCCACACCGCCAGTGTAGCACGGCGCTCCTCTTACCCCGCCACGGGATCCATGTACGCGATGAGTAGCTCCTGCCCAGGCTTGATGTCTGCGAGGGCGCGGACCGTGATGCGCACGACGCCCGCCGCTGGTCGAGGTGGCGCACGGACGCGTTGAGGGTGCAGCTATGCGCAGGGTGTAGAGCCGCCGTGCGCTTCGAGGTCTGCAAAACGATGTTTCAAAATTAAAAAAAGATTGTACCAGCACGAAACAAGGCGTGAGCAGAAAAGAGAGTACCCACTAAGGCTCATACCCAAGCCCTGAAGGAACCCTGTGTCGTAGTCGAACAGCGCTGATTCGATCTCAGCGGACAGCGGCTTGCGCCGGATCGCAGACACTCTTTTCTCCTCCGCCGTCTGGTTCTTCGGTATGCCTTCTTCTCGTTCATCGCGGCCGTTGGAATTTCGTGCGGAAAAGCTCGAACGCGGCCTTCCACTTCTTGCGATCCGGCTCGGACCTTCGTTCGCGCAGTGTTTATGAATATCACAGAGGGAAGGGGCGCACGCTACCTGAAGCTGTACTGCGCGCTCCTCCATCGAGAGCACCGCGAATCCACGCACGAGGGCCCAGTCCGCCGTGAGCACTTCTTGGCCCGTGCCCGCAGCGTTGGCCAGCGAGATGGTAAACCCCAGGTTCATTGAAGGAGCAAATAATGAGCACCACTTGAAAGGAAGTAACGAAGCAACGTACTCGGGTGTCCTCAACATTTCCTTGCATTGGGAAGGGTCCTGGATATAGTCGGAGTCCGTTTCGGATGAAGGGTTGAGTCACTCCGGGTTGTACGTTGGCCCAGGGCTGGCTGGAATGAGTTCAAGTACATAAGTCATAATTGCAGTATGGTCCGTTGCAGTGAGGCTGTCGCGGGCTGGGAGGCAACATAAGAGGTAGAGATGTGCCAAATATCCTAGGAGCACCTAGCCGCTAGCAGTGCATAGCACACAGATAGTGGCAAGCCAAGCTAGGGTAGCGCTAGTCAAGTGCTAGGGAGCACTATGGATGCTATGACGCTATGGCAAAATAGAGCCAACTATGCCTCGGCAACGGTTTTCCTGATGTAGATTGTTGCAAAGATGCCATCAACCGTTTACGCTTGCAATCGGCATCGCCACACGTCAAACAGAAAATCTGCTTTGCTGATTTGCTTGGTCTGATTCTGCACTCTCAACGCCCCAAAATTACTTACTTGAATATCAGTCCCTTCAACTTACTTGATGGCCACGATCCTCGACTCTGAGCCGGCAGAATGGGCGTCGGACTCGGCGAGCTCAGACTGGAACTCGGAAGATGAATTGAGCGAATATTCAGACACACGCGTAGAAGATGAGGACTGGGAGCGCGCAGAGGGAGGTCAGTAATTCTCGACGGCCCGCAGCCAAACGTCCAACCCAGCCAGACTTTACGAAACATTACAACAGGCTTCGACAGCACGTCGCAGTACGCACCGGCAACGTCCAAGGCACCGCCTCTGCTCTGGGAAAAAATGCTGCCGTCGTCGCTGTCCCCGCGATAAATCACCCCGCCGCAAAAACAAACACAAGTGCTCCGCGCGATCGCACCGCCGACCAGCTCGCTGCTCTGGCAAAGTATTCGTCGAAGATCGCCAAGATCGATGTGCCGTACATGATGGGTGTGGGTGTGAACCGCAAAGGGCCCAGTGCGTCTGCAAACATGAAAGATCGCGCAGATCGCGCCACCACAGAGCAGGTATTGGACCCCCGTACGCGCACCATTCTGCTCAAGATGGTTGGTCGCGGGGTTATAGACGAGGTCAACGGGTGTGTCAGTACGGGCAAGGAGGTATAGTGCCTCCATTTATTTCGTTTTTAAAAAATAAACATTGGTTGTAGGCCAACGTTTACCACGCCCTTACACCGGACAAGGCGCACCTCGCGCTCAAGATCTACAAAACCTCCATTCTTGTGTTCAAAGACCGCGACAAGTACGTCTCGGGTGAGCACCGCTTCCGCCGTGGCTACTCGCGACACAATCCTCGCAAGATGGTCCGGCTCTGGGCCGAAAAAGAAATGCGCAACCTCAAGCGCCTACGCGCCGCAGGTCTCCGTGCCCCCGAACCGCTTGAAGTCCGCGAGAACGTCCTCGTTATGACTTTCCTCGGCAGCTCCGAGGGCTGGGCGTCCCCGCGCCTCAAGGACGCCGAGCTCCCCGCTGACGCCGCCGCTCCCCTCTATGAGGAGCTTCTCCTCGCTGTGCGGACGCTTTTCCATCACTGCCGCCTTGTGCACGCAGATTTGTCGGAATACAATATCCTCTATCACGAGGAGCATCTCCACATTATTGATGTCTCGCAGAGCGTGGAACACGACCATCCCTCCGCGTTTGATTTTCTACGGAACGATCTTAAAAATGTAGAAGAATTTTTTGCGCGCCGGGGGGTGCGGTGTTTGGGGCTGAGGCGCGCCTTTGAGTTTGTAACTCGCGACCAGCTGCCGGCCATCGACGCGCTGATCGAGGAAACGTCCGTAGCTGACCCCACGCCGGCGACGAAAGCCGACTCGTCTCCGCCGCCCACGGTAACCGAGTCTGCGCCTCCCACGACAACTGAGGCTCCGACGCCCACAATATCCGAGTCTCCGCAGACTAACGACCCACCTGCCTCTGCCCCGCCGCCCGAAACCGACCGCCACGCCGTCGCCGTTCTGCGCGCCTGGCTTCAAGTCGCCGAGGACGAGAATGACGACCCGCGCGACGACGGACTACAAGAAGACGCGGTCTTCCTACATGCGCATATCCCGCGCTCACTGAACGAAGTGTTCGACCCTGAGCGGGACGCCGCGGCGCTCGCGCGAGGGGAGGACCGGGGACTGGTGTATGCTGATGCGCTGGGGCTGGTACCGCGCGAACCTCGGGCTGAGCCCAGCAAGGTGAAGGCCAAGGTGCGGTTCGAGGGGGCGGCTGAAGATAAGCCCGGGGATGGGGATGAGGACGCGAGCGACGATGACGACGAGGATGAGGAAGGGGATAGCGGCGAGGACACGGACGCCGACGCGGAAGGTGGGGATGGATTCCAGGAACGCACACCGCGCGGCCATCGGCACGAGGACCGCGATGCGAAAAAGGTAACCCCGCTTTCTGATCTTCATTCCAATCAATTTTTGATTGCTCATTTATTGTTTTGTGGCGCAGGAACGCAAGAAGGCGGTCAAGGCCGAGGCGAAGGAGCGCAGGAAGCACAAGATGCCCAAGGCTGAGAAGAAGCGTGCTGTAAAGAAGGGCAAGTAGAGGCAAGTAGACAAGATTTTGGGATTAGAAATTTGCTTCGTTGGTAGAGTCGTCACAATTTAAATTGAAATCGAAATCATACTGGGTCTCCAGCTTTGGCATAGTGTCGCGATACCGGATGTCGCGCAGAAATCGTCCAATGTCGAGTGTGAAGTTACTCTTAATAAACAAACATGACCCGCAATTCAACGCCTTCTGCTTAAAAAGGAAATTTGTTCGCTGCACTGCCACCTTTATTTTTTATCTCTTTATCTTCGTGTCTTGGTACTCGGTCATCTGTGCATCCCGTTCCCGTCCCACCTGGATAATATTTTTCTGATCATACTTGGATTTTTTACTGCTTCACTTGTCGTCCGGCAGGATGTTCGCGCCGCGCAAATACCGTTCATCCAAATACCAGGTGAAAGCACTGCCTTCGATTCACGGTGCGTTCTTCAAAATTTAATTCAATCCTTCTCATTTTAGCCAAGCATGCGTCGAACACACTTCTGCACGAAATATTTATTATACTTTAATTTTGTGGGGCACCGACGACTCCCCAGAATCGGTCTAAGAATATCAAGCGTCGGTGATGCAACCAAGGCTCGCGTCGGTAACCGTTTTGGTGTACTTGTACAGGGTGCCTTGCGAGACTTTGAGCGGGGGTGCGACCCACGCCGCGCGCCGTGCCGCGAGCTCCTCGTCTGACACATGGAGCTCGATGGTATTCTTGACGGCGTCGACAGAGATGACGTCCCCGTCCTTTACGAGCGCAATCGGTCCACCCACCTGCGCTTCCGGCACAACGTGTCTTTTTGTTTGAGAAAATGAATGACCACTTCCAACCTGAATAAAAAGGCACTTACCCAATGCAGAACCCGTGCGACCCGCCGCTGAAGCGCCCGTCAGTGAGGCACGCGACATCCATGCCGAGCCCCGCGCCCATGATTAGACTCGTCGGCTTGAGCATCTCAGGCATTCCGGGGCCGCCCTTGGGCCCGAGGTATCGGAGGATCACGACCGTCTTCTCGCCCTTCTTGATCGACCCGCTCTCCACAGCCGCGAACATATCCGCCTCTGTGTCAAATGTGCGCGCCTTCCCTGTGAACCCGAGGCCCTCCTTGCCCGTGATTTTCGCGACCGCCCCGCCCGGCGCAAGGTTGCCTTTCAAGATCCTGCAAGGGGTAGTAGCTAATGGATGGCACGGAGCAAACGAAAACCAACCGAATATGTCCACTCTCCTTGATGGGCTTGTCCAGTGGCAGGATGACCTTTTGGGCGGCGAAGTCCAACTCGCCGTACTTTTGCGTCCAGCGGTCGAGATTCTCCCCGAGCGTTTTGCCGGTCACGGTCATGTTGTTCCCCTCAATAAGGTTGTTTTTGAGCAGGTAGGCCAATATTTCTGAGCCATACATATGAGTGCAGGGAGTGTGATGTGAAGAGCAAGCGTACTGGGGATACCGCCAATTTTATACACGTCCTCCATAACATATTTCCCGCTTGGCTTGAGATCAGCGAGGAAGGGTATGCGGTCCGAGACATTTTGGAAATCGTCGATGTTCAGTTCAACGCCAACGGAGTGCGCGACAGCAATGAGATGCAGGACAGCATTGGTTGAGCCACCCAGAATCATTGTTAGGACCTATCCGGATTCAGGGACGGTAGTTCACGAGAGGCAAACCCGAAAAATAATTACAATGGCGTTTTCAAAGGCAGAGCGGGTCATGATGTCGCGGGGAAGGAGGTTTTGCGCAAGCAGATTGTGCATTACTGGGCCGATAGAGGAGCACTCGTCGTGCTTCTCCTGCGACTCGGCCGGGAAAGAGGAAGAGCCGGGCAGGGACATCCCTAGAGCTTCAGCAGCGCTGGCCATCGTGTTGGCAGTGTACATCTGAGCGCAGAATTAGCGTCCGTCTGAAAGCGGGGCGCGTGTTTGCTTACGCCACCACATGCGCCGGGACCAGGACAGGCATGTCGGTTAGTGTTGTATCGCTCCTTCTCGGCTGCGGGCGTTTTGCCATCCGCTAGATATTTTCCGTAGGACTGGAAAGCGGAGACGATATCCAGCTGCGGGGAGCCCTCGCAGGAGCCCGCACGGATAGACCCGCCGTAAACCATTATACCCGGGCGGTTCAGCCGGCCAACTGAGGCGTAACAATAAATGAAACCTTCCACATATTTATAAGTGTGGACAACTGACGAGCCATTAAAACACCCGGCATGTTTTTGTCGCAGCCTGGGACGACGACCACGCCGTCGAGGTGATGGCCGCCTGCCGCGGTCTCAACCTGGTCCGCGATGAGATCCCGCGACTGGAGCGAATATGACATTCCGCTCGTGCCCATGCTAATGCCATCGCTGACTCCGACCACGCCAAATTGGTAGCCAATGAGTTCGGATTTTGTGAGGGAGGCTTTTATGTCTTGCCCGAGACCGAGGAGGTGCTTGTTGCATCTCGAAGGCGGTGAATAAAGACAATGAAATTAGTTTTTGGTATGACTCACGGATTTCCTTCATACCTGGATGTTTCTCGTCAGGGAGACCAAATAATATTCAGATAAGCCTACCAGATGCTCGCGACACCAACCATAGCTTTGTTAAAGTCATCGTCGGTTTTAATGCCGTCTGTCGCGTAAAGCATGGCCTGCACAACTGTGAGCGAATGAGATGTCTTGAATTGCGCACAACTTTACTTGGCTGGCGCCCTGGTCCTTGGGCTGGGTGACGCGCCTGCTGTACCGGTTCATAATGGGCTTGTCCGCCCATTGTGCAGTTGTTGTTGAGAAGCAACGACCGTGACCAACCGCCTTGGTTGTTCTGAACATTTTGTGCGTTCCGTCACATGAGCGGCCGCTGTCATTGTGTCAAAGTTTGATGATCATGAAGGATTGATAGGGGTTGAACCTCTTCATTCCATCATCGCCCTGACCCCGCCTAACCCGTTCTTAGACCTCTTTGGATGTTATGGACTTGACGCTATACAAGAAGGCCTCGTGGTCTCAAGATGGTACTGAAGATCTGCCAGAGGAGAGACATTACGCGCAGCCTCTTGCCTGTACTCAGCCAAGGCTTCCAAATATTTCGCGGTTCAACAGTTTCCAACAGCCGCTCTTCGGCCAGCCTTTGCTCTAACTTCGGCCGCATTTTGCAGCTGTTGACTCGATCCTCGTCACGGAGCCGTGGATGGTACGATGCTCCTTGGTTGAGCCGCATACTTATGCAGTGTGATTCGCGACGCTTTTTGAGTCCCTGGTAGCCCTCTAAATGTCGAACCGTTTGAGGCCAGTGAGGGATAACAATCTCGATCGCCTATACTGTCTTTATAGCTGTTCATTCAAGGCATAAAGCCCCATTCTGTTTTCTCTTTCCGGGACGCTGCACGTCCTCATCTCGCTCCCCAGATCATCAACCTGATGCTATACATCGTCCCCCTCTATTCCATCTACCTCCTGGTTCTCATAATCTCACCGAGCGGTATTTCAGACACCGCTGGTCCCACTGTCTTTGTGGATGCGAATCTCGCGCCCAGCATCCTCATTACAGGGACTAGCATTGCGATCTTGTTCTTTATGCTATCTATGTCAGACAGGAAACCCAACCGGAATCCCGGTGGCGTCGGTTCATGTTTTTCTTCCCTCCACAAAAGAATGTAACCAGGACTTCCCCCCGAACCGCAAAACTTGGCACACCAAGCAGAGTACGTCTATGACTCTCCGACCTAGATTTCTCAGGCTGTGTATTATGCCGGCGGGCCCCAGCAGCCGGCGATGGCTTACGGTCGATCGCCAATGTCCAAGCGCCAGTCCCGGCGCAGCAAGTGCAGTATGCTCAACCACACGAGCATACTCCTGGCTTGTAGACGGCTTCATCTGCTCCGATGCAGGGGCCCTCACCCCACCTGCGCGGGACCGCCTGTTTTGCAAAAGAAAAAACAGGTCCGGCGTTTGCTGGAGTATTGATGGCATTCACGAGGTGAACCCTCTATCTTACTTATTCACTAACAGGAAAAACGGCGGAAGTGCAACTAGGTCTCCGGTCTATCGAGACTATCCCTGTTACGCGTTGTTTTACCGCGCAACGAAATGTGTAGCAAGCTCATGTCCACGTCTTCCCCAATCGTCAAATATCCAATGTTCTAAACAACGTGCAGGAAACATACTGACTGTGGTGGAGGTCCGCACCGTATGGCTTACTCTGGACACCGAAATGGATTGATTCTGAGATATTTTGGTGCGGCAATCAATGTGACACGGGATTCTTGAATTCGAATCGAAAGGATTCGAATTTCGCAGTCGGCGTTTGATTGATCGGCCGATACTCCGGCCACGCGAGTTACCCGCGGAACCTTCGAAAAAAATATTGACGCCATATGCCTTTGCATGCGCACTTTCTGAACGGAGTCCCGCGACGGGCGATGCATCTTTCGACGAAACAAATCTCCTGAAAACTGTACCCTAGGCGATTTTCCTTTTCGAGGTTCTCGAAATACAAATGCAGGTAGCTGGACGGATGAAGGATATGAAATTGTTGCCATTGTCTCCATTCTACTTCATCGTGCGTGTGAAAATGCAAAGAAAGTGCGCATCTTATCGCTGGAAGCCGGGCAGAGATCACGCAAATCAGGAAATTAGACTTTGTTCGTCGGTACCGTTGATGCGGGTCGTTCTAGACAAATTCGGACCAGACCACTCAGGGACTCTCCTAATTCGATTGTGTTTCGGTCAAAAAGTTGAGCTCGCAGAATTGGAGGGGTTCGGTGGAGAGGAGAGCGCGTCTTGAGCATTATTCTACGGTTCAGTGAACAGGCAAGTTAAAAAAACTGTGTTCCTGTGGTGTTGATGAGGAACTGACTTGGTTGGAAATAATATGTTGATCTTTTCAACTCTCTTCGTCTCCGCTGTGCTTAATTTTGAGCCCGCCGTACGGAAGTAATCCGTATGAGCCCCCGCGGCTCTCCTATTTGGTTTCTCTCCCCATTATTCTTCCGCAACAGTGATCGAATTCATTGCAGTGTTGCAACACCTACTTGAGACATTCAGGCGACTTGGATGGGACCTCCATTCTCCAGGGACTGCTTTCCCCTTACCTCAACATTACTGTCCTGTTCTCTCCCTCCCAAGTCATTCTTTAGGTTGTCCGCCGCCGTCTGCACGGTCATCGCTGCCGCCCGCCGCGGCCTCGCCATAATGGAGAAAAAGAGCTTGCTGCCGCCTAGTATTCAGCCCTTTATATGGACTGGGCCTCAGGTTCCGCAAGGCGGGTCTTCCACCACAAGCTCGCCTGGAGCGCAGGAGGAGGCGCCAGAGCTTCCCAGCCCAATACACGCGCCCCCGAGGCCAACGTCCTTCCCTCCCCTTCCACCCCTTCCTGCTGCTTTCCCGGACCCTCGCCGCCCATATTCCGACTACGAAACAGGAGCACTCGACCCCGTCGGGATACACGTACCTTCTGGGCTGCCTGTTCCCGAGCGACTAGCCGGTCCTTCTTCCATTCCTCATGGTTCTACTAGTGGGCGCTACCGGAGTCCAGCCGTTAGCGACCACGATATCCGGTAGTGGGGCGCTCGCAGGTGCCATCGCCGTACTCAGGGAGCCAGAGCCTGCCTGGTCTTTCGCAAATAACCGGCGGCCCACTGGGCTGGAGAGAGGGCGAGGCCGGGGCCGTCCTCTTGGTTCATGGGCACGCATACAGCGGCAGACCGAGTCCCCCATATCCGCCCCCGCAGCCAATTTATCGCAGGGCTACTGAGCCGTGGAATTATGGGGAGGGGACATATGTCCAATGTAAGCGAGTTCCCCGCCGTTTTGAGTTTTCTTGGTCAGTCTTGCTGACTTTGGTATTTTAAAGCTGGGTTGCAGGGTAGTTACGAACGACTAAGGGACTTGAATCTTCACGATGAATATCCGCTGAATCCATTTCCTGAGCCGTCTCGACTCCCGCCAGTTTATGGTCGTACACCAGATGGGTACGGCTCATTCGAGGGTGGGCGCGGTGAGCAAATAGCACTCCCGCCCCTCTACCGTGCGGTCCAGTCGCAATCGTCTGCGAGTGCATACTCCGATCTCACAAGGGCAGACGATGACGAGCACTCCCAAAAACGGAAGCTACCTGGCGAATTCGACGGCCACGTCCCGCCCAACCGTTCCGAAAAAGATTCGAGTGGCTTGTGATTTTTGCCGACGTAGATATTCCTCGTTCCTTTTTGAGACGAAGCTGGTTACTAAATGACCTACAGGGCGGAAACTGAAATGCGATGGACACGAGCCTTCTTGTTCAAACTGCGTCAACCGAGACGTGAAGTGCATTTATAGTCCTATTTTGAGACGACGAGGTCCTGGCAAAGCCGCCAAGGGACCAAGAGCAAAAAACGGGCGACAAAAACGGGTCGACACTCGGAACCTTCAGCACCAGGCCATGAAGGGGTTGCAGGCATGGAAAGCACTGTGCCTCAGTTGCGTTCACGAGCATCGTTCCCCGAGTCAATGTATTGGGCGCAAAACACGCTTGTAGGAGCCAGATATGATTCGCGCCAACCATCGCCCGAGTGGACCCAGCAGACAAAACGACGGAGGAGCCGAAAACGCGAGCCGAGCTCGGACTATAGCACACCGCCGGAGGATGAAGAAGACGACGAGGAGTCAAGACAGTATTAGACGCGTCTTTTGGGTGTTTGGCAGGGACGTTCAGATGGTCTGCGCGCCTGCTCGGTAATGGTGTGTTTGCAAGCGGGACCGTGGCGTATAACCTACCCACCAACGACTTCCTCGGCGTTCTTCTTACGTTACGCCCACCGTTGCCGTCCGCTCTACTTACGCCCGTGGCTCTGCGTAGCTACGGATCCCACGTTGTCGAACTGAGTCTGGGCTCGTTGCTTGCTTGCTCTCTACTTATTTCTGTGTTAATTTCCATGCCTGTGTTGCCTTTACTTGTAGTTTGGCTCGGTATATTCTACTCTAGCTCGCACTTGAATAATTTTCATGTATCGTCTGTACACCCGATAATTTTTGACTGTGTTGCCTTTCGATGTCTCCGATCGGCACGGTTTGACGGGATGTGTGTTATATTAATGCTCGGTTCTTGATTTTGAATCACCGCGCTTTGCCTGCGTGCGGGCAGCTTGCGGCATTCACTAACCCGCGCTGGCCTCTTATGCAGCACTCCGAGCAGCGGAAATGGCAAGAAACTGATCGGGACGCGCTGTACAGCAATCCCGGAACTCTGTTGGCAGGTAATGAGCTCCTTTGCCTTTCTCGATTACCCAGAGTGAAATGCCGGACCTCCCAGCTGCTCCCCGTCCGGAACCCGCAAAGGAGCTCACGCTACTCGTCGCTGGCTGTCGAGGAGGCAAGTCGTTTCCGCATGATTTACCCCGCAGAACACGATATTGAGACCGCACTTCGGATCAGGTAAAAGCTCGCTCCTCCGGCTGCTGATCGACACCAGCGACATAGCCCCGGGTGCGTCCAAGGAGCAGCTCCAGTCGGTCGCCCGCTTTGTCCAGGGATGCAGTGGCCATACTTCAACTATTCGGACCGTCTCCGTCGACATTGACGTCGACGGTTCCGAGCCCCTCGCGCTCACCCTGGTCGACACCCCGTCCGTGGATTTCAAGGATGACGCATATGCAGAGCGTGTGGTTTCCGAGACTCTACGTTTTATAGAGTCTCGGCTGGCCGAGGGAGACGACGTGAGTCGCCGCTTAATTTCGTCTGCTACGGTGTTCAGGCGTTCTAACAACGTACCAGGACCGGATTGCGCAGAATGGAGACCGATACGTCCATTTGTATGTAAAGAAACCTTAATCTTGCTCCTCTGACCAATATTTCAACGCAGGTGCATCTACTTTCTCGACCCCGACCAAATCCTCCCGCCTTCGGTCGCAGCACCGCCTCCCCGCACCCGCACCAACAGCTTTTCGCAGATGGATCAAGAGCCAGTCATCTTGGAACCTCCAGTTACCAACAACCCTCTTTTATACCGCCCAGCCTTGCCTCTTGTCGAAATCAGTACTATCCGCCGTCTCTCCGCTAGGGTTAATGTGCTCCCAGTGATCGCAAAGGCTGATATCCTGTCCAACGAGCGTCTCGCCGCCATAAAAATGGCCATCCGTCGAGATCTCGCCGACAACGGCATTGGTTTTGGCATTTTCGACATTGATCATTACCCCGGTGGTGCTGATGATCTCCCGCCACCCAACGGCATGTCCTTGTCGGCGACCAATTCGCCTCCTTCGTCTCCCGTGGCTTCCCCTCTCTTGCGATTACCATATGCACTCATTTCTCCCGATATATATTCTCATAGTGAGGGCGTTCCGCACCGGAACTTGCCCTCTCGAGCCGACCTCGTGCTCCAATACACTCCTTCTCAACATTCTTCGTCCTCCAAGAAAAACCTGCGGGGGAAATTTGTCCGGACCTATCGATGGGGTGCCGTCGACGTTTTGGACCCAAACCATAGTGACTTCATACCCCTGCGTGCCGCCATATTCCACCATATGAACGTATGAACTTCGTCTCTGTATTGTGGTCATGGCTGATTCGTTTTCTTGCGACAGACACTCCAAAAGTATACCAGGGAATACCTCTTTGACAAATTCCGGATCGAATGCCTCCCGCAGCGTCCCAGTAGCAGCCGGCATATTGCTCCCCATCCGCAACTGGCGCCCCCTCATTTATCGCCTCTCTCACATAACTCCCGACCGATTCTGGCAATCGACACCCAGGCTCCCCGGAGCGCATCCATCCAACGGAGTGCAGCTCCTCGCGAGATTGCGATTGGCGGAGACATTCACAGCACTCCTGTGTCCCGAGCTGATCCCACGTCCGGGTTTTCCAACAGGGGATCCGCTCCCAGTCGGTATTTTTTTTACATGTCTGAACATCCTGCTCATCCATGGTCGGCAGGCTCGGCTCGACAGCGGAGTAAAAAGATCACCGTGGCATGCAATTTCTGCCGATGTAAGTCAAGCCAAACCCGGAAATGAAATCGGTCTAACAGAGCTTGACAGCGAGAAAATTAAAATGTGATGGGGGACGACCATCGTGCAGTCAGTGCATGAAACGGTCCAATGCATGCGATTACATGCCGCAGAACAAGCGGCGGGGGACCGTTCGGCTCAGCAGAGGCGAGGAGAGCGAAAGCGAAAGCGGGGATGATAGATCCGCCGAGTTTCCCGAGCCCTCGCTCTCTCCAGAGGTTTCGTCGCGGAGAAGTTCGAATTTTGACATGTCTCCAAATATACCGCTCTTAGGTGAGCGGCGCGACGAGCTTCCGCCGATAACCTCATCGTCGTCTCGAACGGGGTATTCCGCCGTTGGGGACCAGCATACCTTCTTCCCGGACAACGAATTGCCTCATATTGCGACGCTCTCGTTGCCCGAAACCTCTCCTTCCACCCCCAGCGGACCCATGTCGGCGCCCTCTCTACCGCCCATCAGACCGGCTTCTGAGCAGCAGGCGGCGCAGAGGAAGCGCTCGGCGACGGTGCCAGGGAAAAGCTCGCGCTTACCGTCGACTTCCGGGCCCAAAGTTGTTGCATGCAATTTCTGTCGAGGTGAGCGAGCAAGTGTGTGATTCGAAGCAGGCGCTGATCATTGACGCAGCTCGCAAGACAAAATGCGACGGGGCGCATCCTTCTTGGTTAGTGGATTGATTGCTTGCGAAGCCGCGCTGATCCTGGTTGGGTTTTAGCTCGAGCTGTGCACGACGGCTGCTGCCCTGTAATTATGCGCACGACTCGTCGAACGGGCACGGGCAGCGGAAGGCTTCTTCTCGGCGTGCATCGACATCAAAAGACTCGCTGTCGAACTCGCCGCCGTCTTCGAGGCTGCTTCCGACGCCCTCGAGTGCGGGGTATGAGGCTCGCGAAGACGTGCTGATTGAAGCGGATATAGACCTGAAGCGGTCACTAGAGCGTCCGGACGCAGGTCGGCCGAGTCCGTCAAAGAAAATTAAAGTGGATGTGGACGAGGGGGCGGCGATGATGCAAGGGATACCCTGAGCGCGCCTGGGCGCGTTTTCCACCTAGATACCTTGTTGTGTGCTTTGCTGTCTTGTTTCGCTAGGGCTCTGTGGGTGTAGTAAATGTATCAGTATAAATAACTTTGAGTCTTATGGCTGATCAGTGGCTGTGCGGCTTTCAGATACCCTTTCTTTACACTTTTTTGGTCTCCTCATTAGCGGCTGCGATGTTTTCGTTTCGCCGGAAACCGTCCAAGCCAGAGACGCCCAGGATCCGGACCTCCCCATCTCTGCCAACCCTTTCCAGCCCAGGTGTAGCTTGGCCCGAAAATCTGGTCGATGTCGAGGCAATACGGCAGGCCGTCCCCCCGGATATCCTCCTCCTCAAGGTGCGGCGAAGACCTCTTTGCAGGCAGAACGCACCGCAATTCCCTTCCATAAACCGTTTCGTGCCTCTCCAGGTACACCCGCCGATGGCCCCATTTCTTCCCTCTACATGTCTGGTGCCCCCACGGCCTTTGACAGCCACAACCGCAAGTCCACCGCCCCCGCAGTCTCCAGGTACTCCCAGCGCAGAGCTAGAGTCCCCCCACCTTCAATCTCATGGTTTGCTGCCATACCTTTTTGTCCGGCGAACCTTCGCGCTTATTGTTCCCAGGTTGTGGGTGGCAAAGGCACGGGAAAGACCTCGCTTCTGAGACTGCTTCTTGAGACCGCGGATGTGTCGCCCAGTGCCACGGTCGACCAGCGGGCGGCGGTTCAGCGCTTCTTGCGCGGGCCCCCTAAAGCCACTCCAATTATCAGCACCGCCTGCGTCGAGATTTGCGAGTCGAGATTTGACCGCGTCCTCTTCTCCGTCATTGATACTCCCGGCCTCGACTTCCTCGAGAGCCGTGAGCTTAAACTCGAGCGCCAAGTCAACGCAATCATCAAGTACATTGATGTCCAATATGCCGACACGATGAGCGAGGTGCGGCCGCAAATCAGTCTGTCTCGTGTAGCTCTCATTGTTGCGATATTTTAGGAATCCAAAGTTGTTCGCAAAAGCAAGGGAGATCAGCATATACATTTGTGATTATCTTTCCTGACTTCTTGACGCGACTATTCTTAAACCATTCAAAGGTGCATCTATATGATTGACCCGTCGTCTATCATGACTGCCACTGCTCGACGCGGGGCATCATCGCTGCCGTCAAAGACACGTTCAGAGACGACTGTCTCGGCTCGTAATCCCCCGGATTTGGTGCCTGACACTTCGTCGGAGGATGACTCTGATGACGAGAGCGAAGGGACCCTGACAATGTCGCCTGCTGAAGTCCGTGTTATCCGCCGGCTGTCTGCACGCTCCAATGTCCTCCCCGTCATTGCGCGCGCCGACTCCCTTACGGACGAGAAACTCCTTGCAGTCAAAAATGCCGGTCTGTCCCCATCCATCGTTCCACCCCCTTTTCGTCCGTCTCATCCTTTCTTTTTACGTAGTACGTACGGGACTCGCAGAAGCTGGGCTTGATTTTGGGTGTTCAGCCCCGAAAGCCAGAGCCCACGGCCGAAACCCCGCGGCGCGCGACCCGCTTTGCTGACTCGCCGCGCCCCACAATGGGCACGTAAATGGCAATGGGAACGGAAATGCGCCAGCAGATGTCGACAACGGGCCCGCAGAAACGGACGAAGAAGGCGACGCCGAGGAGCGGCAGTCACGGCCTGTAATTAAGCTACGGCCGCGACTGAACAGAGGTCTTTCGCGCTCCCGCTCGCGCCGCGACCTCTCCAGAGCCGCTGATGACGAGCGCCGCCCCATTTCGCCGGACGCGGAAAGCCTGGCGAACGTGCGGTTTTCAGCGCACATCGTGGCTAAGACGGACCTCGGCGCGCTCATGCCGTTTGCGTTGATTGCGCCGAGGCTGGCAAGGGGAACAAGCGGCGGTCCGTTGACTACAGGCGCTCAGTACCCCCGTGTCGCCGATGCAGCAATCGGAGACAGTCACGCGCAGTCGATGGAGGACGCCATGATTCCCCAGACGCCGTCTGGGTCGATGCACGGCGGGTTGGCGTACCTACAGGGGCCACCGGACGACCTCAAGGGCGTCTTCGTCCGGAAATTCAGATGGGGGACGGTCGACGTGCTCGACCCCAACCATTGCGACTTTTCCGCCCTGCGGACGGCTGTGCTATCTACTCACCTCAAGGTGCGTTTTTAAGAAAAAGCAAGGATGATATGAGTTTGAGATAACACTGCGTTCAGGTCCTGAAAAGTCACACCAAAGAAGTCCTGTACGAAAAGTACAGGACGGAGAAACTCCTCGCGCGCCGTGCAACGGCGAATATCACTGACGACGAACGACAGCGATTGCTCGAAGGTGCGCGTTCGCCTTGTACTGGAGCGAGTAGATGCTCATCCCCACTAGATTTAGGATTGTAATTTCACTCGGATCTCCGTCTCACGCACCCTCCCTCCTTCATCTATGTATACATAGTTATGCTTTCGAGGTCTACCTTGTCGCTTTTGCATGGCGGCAAGGATGCTATTCATTTTTACGGGCGGATGGATGGATTTACATTTTCAACATTTCAGACGATACCTCGCACATTCTTTATTCATCCTCAATCCCACAACCAAGCGATCCCCTCACTTCACCTAACTTTATATGGCTATACATTTCTCTGCTTCAGTTTCTCGATATCTTCTTCTGAAAGCCCGTCTAGTCGCTGTAGAAGGTAGTCGACCTGCGGGACGTGTGTCATTACCATATCAAATGTTGAACGTTGCAGACTGAGCTTACCTCGACCTCCTTCGTCAGTGGGATAATAAAACTGTCGTACAAATCCACGACGCCGTCGACGTCGATCTTGCCCGTTATTTCTATGTTGCCATTGGCGTCCCGCTTGATTTCGCCGTCGGGCGCAAAGTCCTGCGCGTATGTTACTGCTTTCTTGTGCAGCCGTTGAAGGAGTTTCTGCTCGACTTCAGGCTTTGTGATTAGCCCGGCGAGCGCGGCGCGGTTGCGCTCTTGGATGTGGGGAATAAACGCGGCGGGGTTTTCTTGGAACTTTGACTCGGAAACGAACTTTCCTGCGCCAAACTAATTCAACCAGCCACGAATTAATTTATCGTGCTGGGCCACGGACCGTAATGCACGCGTTTGCTGATGGACTGGAGGACCTCGACGTCAATAGTAGCCGCGCTGCCGTAGTTGCCGTCGTCCTCGAATTCTTCGTCGCCGCAGATGCCCTGCGCGCGCTTGGACGCGGCGAGGGCGACGGTCGCGCGGCGCGTTATGCGGGGCACGATGTTGCGCACGTAGAAGGAGAGTATGGATTGGTTGACGTTGATGCTGTTGGGGTACAGGATGTGCGGGTACTTGAGCGGCGGGAGCACGGCGCGGGGAGGTCGGACGTGAACGGGTATTCATCTGGGCTGAATAGAAGTGAACGGAGATGGGAGTGGATAAGATAAATTAGTTATAGGCGGATCGTATATAAGCCTGAAGTCTGTTTCTCACCTTGTATATCGCCTGGCCTTTGCTTTAGAGACCGACGGCGTTTAGATTTGAAGAGTCGCGTGCACACGACTTGACCACATACCGTGGAAGGACTCGATTTCCTTGAGGAACCACTCGAGCCAGCTGCCCTGGAATCCGAGCGCGGTCAGCTCGGAGAAGGCGGCGCGCTGGTATATTCGCGGATTCTGCGCGAACTGGGCGCGCTCGATGAGGGAGAAGATAATCGTGTCCTCGAGGCGGATGAGGACGCCCCTAATGCGGTCCAAGGAGAGAGGGTCGTGGCCAATGGTGAAGTTCTCCATCCTGGGCGAGACAGGCATTGGGCGCGGTGAGATACGGTGCAGCCATATGATATTATATTCCACTTACCCGGCTATCGAAAGGATTAGGCCAGCCTTTGGCATCATGTTTCGAAGTTTGCGTTTGAGTGACGGGTCCTACCACCACTTTACAACAAAATTTTTGCACCGTCGACCAGAACTGGCCAGACAGACGTTCGTGGTGGGAAGAAAACGACAATCGAAACGGGATTACAGCACTGATTCGAGGTCGCAAATCCTGCGATGATTACTACCTTTGTGGCGTTCAAGCACTCAACCCGTTTCTGCGAGACTTTCCGACCTTTGCAGCCTGGCCGTCATCAATGAGGATTTTAGTGACCTGTACACACTCGACAGCTGGCAGGGACGATTCAACAACACCAGGGTAACTTGGCCTTCGTCACCGATGAGCAACTCAAATGAAAAGCTCTGGTCGATTCGAACGCTATACTTGAATGTCGGACCGTACACGCAAGCTCAACGGCCGGCAGGGACTGTCTAGAATTCGAGAGTATCTTGATACTTATCTCTCGCACCAAGATTTTAAGGTTTCCGTGGCGGTCGAACGTGCACAACTCATGCCGGTTAGGCAGAACCGTCCCAGTGCTCCCAGGCTCCACTTCTTGAACACGAATAGCTAGCTATAGCCTCCGACTCTCTCTCGGCGACTCCGGTGTGAAAGCTCTGTGAGACCGTATAAAAGGACCCTCGCTCCCTTGCCCTGGAATATTCAATTTGCCTTGGATCCAAATTACATACCTTGCCCTCTGCCATGTCTCAAACTGTACTCGAGACGCGCACCACTACTGAAACCCCCACCCAGGAGTTTATGCTGAAGGCTGGCGGTGGCGGCAAGCCCGACTTTGCAGAAGAATATGACGGGGGGTATCGCTTCGCGCCCATCGAGGAGGCGCAGGTGACGCGGGCGATGATCAAGCGGTATGTTCGCCGTTCCTAATATCTGCAAGGGGGGTGGTACAAACTAATATGCGCTGAAGATACTTCACGACGATGTATGAGCGCGCCGTGTCCGACGTGGTCATCGTGGGCGCGGGGAGCGCCGGCCTCTCTTGTGCGTATACCCTGGCCTCACGGAGGCCCGACCTCAAGGTCACCATGTCAGTTTTTGGTTTATTATTTATTTATCAAGTTCACCCTGGTTTATTCGACAGCATCGAAGCGAACGTCGCACCGGGCGGCGGCGCCTGGCTCGGCGGGCAGCTCCTGACCGCCATGGTGTGCATCGTCAATTTTATTTTAAAGGCTCACATTTCTAAACCGACGACACCTTCAGGTAATCCGCAAACCCGCGGACGCCTTCCTGCGCGCGATCGGCGTTCCGTACGAAGAGGACGAGGGCGGCGCCTTCGTCGTCGTCAAACACGCCGCCCTCTTCACATCCACGCTCCTCTCCCGCGTGCTCGCGCTTCCCAACGTCGTCCTCATGAACGCCACGGCTGTCGAGGACCTCGTCACCACGACGGACTTTGAGGGAAAGGCGCGCGTGGCGGGGGTGGTTACGAATTGGACCTTGGGTGAGCCCTCCAAACTTTTATTTATTTAATCTTTTTGATGCTAATCGTTATTTTTCTAGTCGCGCTCAACCACTCCACCCAATCCTGCATGGACCCCCTGACGATAACCGCGCCCGTAGTGGTGACCGCGACGGGGCACGACGGGCCCATGGGCGCGTTCTCCGCGAAGCGGCTCGTGAGTATGGGGCTGAGCGAGGGGCTCGGGAATATGCGCGGGGTGGGTGCGCTCCTGCTAGTTTGCTTTGGCTTAGTACTCACCACCCTCTTTCTCTCCCTTTCCTTCCTCCGTCCCCTGCTTTTGTCCTCCATATCCACTCTTACGCTCGCTTCACTCGACTCTTACGCCCGCTTCACTCCACTCAACTCTTACGCTTCATTCACCACGCCGCCAGCTCGACATGTCCGCCTCCGAGCCTGCGATCGTGAACGGGACGCGCGAGGTCGTGCCGGGGCTGGTGATGGCGGGGATGGAGCTCGCGGAGCACGACGGCGCGCACCGCATGGGGCCCACGTTTGGCGGGATGGTCGGGAGTGGGGTTAAGGTGCGTTGTTTGCCTTTTATTTCTTTAATTGTCTTCCACTTGTACAACTTTTACTCCTCCGACAACTTCCTTCCACCTTTTTTTCTCCTCGTACTCATACAACTTCCTTCCTTCCTTCCTTCTACTCGTTCAACTTCTTTCTTTCTACTTTGTACTCCTCCACCTTCGAGTCGATACCGCTGAGATGCGCGCGCGCTTACTGTACTTACTCCTCACACAGGCCGCACACGAGGCGATCCGCATCCTCGACGCGTCGACGGTCGTGCGCGGGAAGGTCGTCGGGCCCAGGGTGCAGGCGTGAGATGATGCGCCGAGCGAACTCGGGGGATGTCAATGCGAATTTCTCGGAGGCGAACCATGCATGCACACAGAATGAATGTACACGATATTCAATAATAAACAAGTGCAGAAAAACGAACCAGACACTGCGGGAAATATGAAGGAGGTAAGTAGTTAAGCATGTAGGATCTGGTATTTGGATCTAGTATAGGCTGTGAAGTGGAAGCGAACGAAGTGGAGTTGGGATTGGCTGGTGTGTTGATAGAACCAGAATGCTAATCGGCAGGGTGTGGAAAGAGAGCTGGTGTGAGAAGAGAAGAGAAGGCTTGGATTCGACACGCGCGGAGAGGAAGCGTCTCAGATAAAGGTATTCCAGTCTCACTTGAGTCCGTTAGCGCATCTGAGAGCTCGCGTGAGACATTGGGAGAAGAGTGGTCTGGTTCTCCCCGCGAGATCGGGTGGAAGAATATTGAGAGCTGATTCTATCTAGGTAAATTCTTCTTGAGCTCGATGTTGAGCTACGGCCTTTTCGTGAGCGATGATGCTGTTGTTGTCAGACCGGACGCAGAAATTCGAAGAATGTATCGATTAATCATGTACGTGGAAAAGTGCCGAAAGTGATCCTACGACTTCTGCTGCAGTTGGCCGCCTGGAAGGTTCACTGGCCATGTCGGACAATATCTTTTTATATTCTAGTGGGTCAGGAATATGCGTTTCACCATATTTCTAAGTAGCCTGTTTCAGCACTGGAATGTTCACTGAAAGTGGCATACCTCGAACGCTGCGCACAGTTCGTCTCGAGCGTTTTCCCAGGTTATAGACATCCGCAGCGAAGACGTCAATGTGCAAGTTGTCGTCCTCGTCTGCTGCTGCCGCATCTTGCTCCGGTGAGGAAATTCCGTCCGGCGGGGACGTGAGTGGAGATACGCAAGAGGACGTCCCGGGCGCAAAAATGTGGGCAGACTCAAAGTCGATATACGCGTATTCAGGGTTGAATGACAAGCGAAAGTCATTTTCGCTCGACGCTGAAAAATTACGAGAATCGAGGTGGTTTATGACGATATTGAGTGGGTGGATGTCCTGATGTGAGTGTCAGTCAATACATATCGTAAACCAGTATGTACGACTCACTCCGTGGGCAACACCGTTTTCGTGGAGGAATTGGAGAGTCTCGGTGAGCTTCATTGCTAGCTCGCCTCGCGTGGTCATGTCCCACACGGGGGACTTTGCCAATATAGCCCCCACGCTGCCATTATGATTATCACGAAATCGTGAGCCGTTTCCACAAAATCCAGCACTGGTATAACACGATTGCGCTTGTCCGCTCGAAGAGCAGGACCGGAAAGCAGGCGGAGCGCTTTCAGCTCTGAAGAGTCACTGGGAACTGCTTTCAGAACGACTTGGCGTTGGTGCTGATCTATCCCGAAGCAGACAATAACGCTCTGCGACATTGTCAGCGGCGTAGGTGACATAGTGGTAGACTACGAACGGGCTGGTAAGACGAGAAGTTCCGGCTGGAGTGTAGAGTTCGAGGATACAGATGGTGGACAAAGTTTTCTTTGTCGGTCGGGCGAAAGGGGTCCAAAGCAGGCAGCGGAGTGCAGTCGTCGTCTTCTCCAAGCTTGTCGTATGGTTCGCTGCCCATGAGATGGTAGCCACGGTCCTCGAGCTCAGTCTGGTACGCGTTCCAAATGGCCCGTTTGTCGTCCAATTCATGCCAATTGCAGGGCAGAAGTGGGTCATCGAGCTGAATGGCCATCGCCTTGTGTGTGGTACGAGGATACAGATGGCAGACAACGCTTTCTTCGTTGGTCAGGTGAAAAGGGTCGAAGGAGGCAGCGGAGTACAATCGTCGTCTTCTCCAAGCGTGTTATACGATTTGCTGCCCATGAGATGGTAACCGCGGTGCTCGAGCTCAGCCTGGTAAGCGTTCCAGATGGCCCGTTGTCGTTCAAATCAGGTCATCATCGAGCTGAAGGCCATCGTCTTGTGTAGAGGATACAAATGTGAAATTCAAAGTGTGTACCATCGATCGGGTGAACATATGGAGCTGCTGTGTGTCAAAATTCTTGGAAATTTGGAGGGAAGCAAGCCAGACATATGAATCCAATGTCTGAATATTCCCAGATTTATTCGTGAGCCGGCCGTGGAGAGAGCCATAAAGCTAGCGATATGAAACATCGAAGACTGCACCTTTGCAAAAATGATGGCCGGCCAAATAGGGGCCATCATTTCTGATGAAATCCGTTCTTGCTGCATATATGTCGTCGGGAGGGCAGGCGTAAATCGACTCCGTACCCTCTTTTTAGTTTTATAAACTTGAGATAAAGTGGAAGTTAATACAGCAAAGCAAAGCAACGACACCCGTGGTATACCGAATAAATACCCCTCCTTTCCTCCGTTATAAGACACGCATCACATTACAAGACACTCCTTCTTATCGCTCCCACCCCCACCCTGGGCGGCGTCCTCCGCCTCCTCCCGTGCGAGGGCGGCCTTCTCCTCCTCGCTGAGGAGCCCCTTGCGCGCGCGCTCCTGCAGGCCGCGGCGCCGGGATTCGCGCTCGGCGCGTGCGCGGCTGGGATGGGTAGATGTGTATGGAGAGGAAGATAGGCAGATGTAGGGGTAGGGTAGGGAGATAGACAGATGTAGGGAGGGGGGTAGGGAGGCCCGGGGATGGTGTAGACGGAGTATAGTACGACCGTATGGATAGTATGTAGATGTAGCGTAGATGCCAAGAAATAGAATATAGCAAGATACCAGATGGGAGATAGTAGATACAGTGTGTAGATGAGGGAAACAGTGGTCAGAATGCGAATATGGGGGTGGTACATATGAGTTTGTGTTGAGCGGTTGGATGGCGGGTTCGGGTGCGTTCGTGGTCGTTTCGTCAGCGGCGGTGGGAGGCGTGGTTGTAACGTTGGTGTCGGTGGTAGGTGTAAAGTTGTGAGAGGAAGAGGAAGAGCTGGCACGTCATAATTGGCCCACTGCGGACGGAGGAAGGGCAGAGAGACTTACCGGTCGGTTTTGGAGAATAGGTTCGGGATGGGCTTTGATGCAGACGCGGACGTTGCGGCGGGTGCGGGGGCAGTAGCAGGCTTCTTTGCAGCCACACGAGACGAGCTCGAGTTTGCTTGCGCTTGAGCATTAGATGCCATGGTCTTGATCGCACCTAACGCCGCTCCGCCCGCAGCAGAGGCCTTGGCATTCAAGTCGAGCAGACGGCTGCCGGCGGTGGGGCCCGTCGTCCTCGTCTGCGCGGCGCTAGGAGGTGTGCAAGTGTGGTCCGCGGGGAAACGATGCGCAGCGCAGAACTGCTGGCTGCACTTTGTACACTTTATCGGGGCAAACAGCGCCTTCCCGCACCGCGCCCTAGCGCACACGGGGGTCGTGCTCTTCTTGGCCTGCACCCGGCCCGTCATGACCGCGCAGTCTTTGGCAAAGTGGGCCTCGACGGCGTGGTTCGCGTCTTGGCCCGGCTTGACGGGCACGACGACGTTGCATAAGGGGCAATTGGGGAGACGCGGTTGTACTTTGCCTCGTCGTACTTGGGGCAGGAGTGGGCGGAGACCATAAAGTGCTCCTGGCAGAAGGGGGCAGAGCAGTGGGTGCAGGTGAATGGGAGAAAGTCGACGAGGAGGCAGGAGGGGTGGCTGCATTGGCGCCCGACAGAGAGCATGTTTTGGGAGGCCATGGTGGAATGTGATGACAAGATGGAAGAGAACGTGGTTTTATAGCTGTAGGAGGATTACGCGTCCTAGGTGGACGCGCAAGCAGAGAGCACAGTCACACTCGGGTCACACCGACGTCTTTATTCAGCACTCTTGAACATTCCAGAGTAAAGTCGCCTGTTCGCAAATGGACGACGCCTCGTTCCTGGCCACCGTCGAGGGCGAAATCGCCTTCTTCCGTGCAATCATGCGCGCCAGACCAGTCGGAATCCACCGCCACTTCCACGTCCTCAACATCCGCAACGGCATCTGCAAGGACACGGGCCACACCATCGCCGTCCAGTCCGTCTGGGACAAGCTGCGCGCCCTCTACGACATGGACGCACTCGAGCAAATCGTCCGTCCTTTCCGCTCCTCCCTCATATCCCTCACATGTAAATTCCTGAACAGACACCATAACACAGGACCTCGAAGTCGACGGCTACGAATCCCGCACCTCCGACACCTCGCACACACCCACCCCCATCCGCAGCCCGTCCCCAAACGACAACCTCGCCGCCCACCCCTTCTTCCGCGACGAGTACGCCCTGCCCTACGACACCCACTTCGACGCCCTCATCGCCGCCCGCCGCATCCGCGACACCCCGTCCCCGCCGTCCCTCTCCCCTCCGCCCGCACCCTCCCCGTTGCCCTCCGCCTCATCCGCACGCCCCGGCCGCACCCGCGCCAGCCGCGCCAAAGGCAGGAGCAAGAGCAAGCTAACGCTGGCGGGGCTCGTCGGCGGCGACAGCGACAGCAGCGCCCTCACCCAGGAGAGCGGCGACGAGGGCGGGCCCACCCCGCGCGACAGCGTCACCATCACCGAGGGCGGCACCGAGTATGGAGGGACGACGACGCAGAGATGCGCGATGTTTCGCCTGGTGCGTGCGAGTTGCCCTCGTGTTGGCCTAGCTAACTGTAAGTTGTGCTCAGATCCCAGCGCAGCCTCCCCCGCAAGCCGCGGCACGCGCAAGAAGCAGCCACCCAAAAAAGCGCCCCCCAAGACGCGTGGTGCGGGCGCAGGCGCGAGTACGAGTACGGGCCGCGCGGCGAAGAAGAAGAAAAAGTAAGTGCTTAGGAGTGGGGGACGTGGAGTTGTACGATGTATCCGGTTTGCTTTCTTGGGTGTTTGGACATGAGAAGCGCGGTGTATTGAGTGGGTGAACTGAACGGCGAATAAATTCAAAGATCGGATTCTCAGTGGGGTCCATGAGGATAAAGTGGCTCCGAGTTGGTCACTTAAAGCTGCACGGGAGAGAGGGCAGTAAAATCTCAAGCTATTCAGGTCAAAATCAATTCACACTGAGAGTCCGAGAGACAAGTATGTACGTTCACAGGCTGAGGTCCTCTGCCCGAGGCCGGCCGTGTGTCAGGACCACCACGGCCTGTTGCGATTCCTGGTCAATCAATTCCTCGCAATTCGGTGCTGGGTAAATTGCTCGAACCTTCGGCAACCTGCGATCTGACGTCAATGTCCGACTGATCTGTAATTCAGCGGGGTTTGAAATCCCAAAACGCATCTCTTGACACATCTTCCATTCGTTCTCGATGGTTTCTTGCCCAATGGCAAAGTAGGCCCCGTGAAGCTCCACCAAAGGAGTGTCCGAAAATTTGGCTTTTTTAGGCCATGATTTCCTTGTCCAGAGATAAGCTTTTTCAGGCTCAAATTTGGTGGGCCTTGTCCGAGGATAAGCTTTTTCAGGGACTGGAGGTCCTGGTTTAGGGAGCTCCCCTGGTCGCGGCGTCAAGGTACCCCCTCAAGTCTCTTTTGGCGTACTGGTTGAAGTGGTGATTTGTTGCCGCTTTTGCTACATGCTCCTGCGTTCCAGTCCGTCAGCGGCCGCTTGATATACCTCATTTTTTTTTTAACCCTTATGTGTCGGGGATTGTCCGATATTGGTTTTTTCAGGTCCAGAACACCCCAAAACATAGGCTTTTTTAGGCCAAATTCTAGGATTTTTCCGGACACTCCTTTGGTGGAGCTTCACGGGGCCTGGCAAAGTCTTCTTGCATGGACACAGAAATAGCTATAGAGCATTCCTATCCCGAATATCTAAGCAATGTGGCCTCAAACAAAGCCTCCATGGACGACATATGCTCTGGATGCACCCTCCGGCTTGTCAGGAGACCAGACCCACAACCCTCTGTTGCTCGCGAATGACGCCATTTGTAGTGCTCTCTTTTGTGCACGCGACGACATCGCAAGAGATTCGCCCTCCACACCGGTACGACGCAAAACGACATGGCTATGCATCCCGTGGGCGGCGGGGCTCCAAGAAGCAATTCCGGACTTTCAAAGTTGCGTGTGGACGGAAACAAAATACTGAGCGCGATGGTTATTGGTTCGGCTCTATCTCATGGCGCCGGAGTTGGAACACAACCGGACAATCCTAACAACCGTATTGAACGGACTGCAATGTTAGACAAGTTCTCTAGTAACGTTTCTCTAGTCTTCGCCAATGCCTCACGCTATTTAATTGAATACGGGTTCCTGGTGAACCATTCATTCTCCATCACCCACATGAACTACAGCTCTCTAGCTCTGTTGGCTTTGGCTATCTTACTACTCAAGTTTTTCCAAAAACTTCTGAGCGCACGGCAACGCCAGCTGCTGCCGTTTGCTCCTGGGCCATCGCCTCAACCGCTAGTTGGAAATTTCCGCGACCTCCCCACGAAACTGCCATGGCTAACCTACTCAAAGTGGGGACTCCAGTATGGTGCGTATTCTGGATCCCTCAGCCTCATGATCTATTCAACGAAAAAAGGCTCGGACCTTGTCCATGCAAGCGCTCTCGGCCAACATGTGGTAGTTGTCAACTCAGTCAAAACTGCGGTCGAGCTATTCGAAAAACGATCGCACATATATTCTGACCGTCCAGTCATCGCGATGGTCAAGCTGTAAGATCATTCGCCCAATCCCAGTAATTTCACCGACGTGTTCTAGCATGGGATGGGATTTTAATTTGGGACTGTTGCCGCTGGGAGATAGGTGGCGGGTGCAACGAAGAATGTTCCAGCAGCATTTTCGCCGGGATGTATCGCGGAATTACCGCCCTGTCCAGATCAAAAAGGTTCACCAATTATTGCGAGGGCTATTGTCTAGTCCTCATGAATTCAGGGAGCTCATTAAAACGTGAGTGGCTTATACACCTTTCTTCTGCTCAAGCTCACAAACTTGTTCACCAGGTTAGCTGCAGCGACTATCATGTCCATAATCTACGGATACGAAGTCAAGCCTAGTAATGACCGATTCGTCGCTTTATCTGAAAATGCTGTCAAAAAACTCTTGGAATCGGTTTTCCCAGGTGCTATTGCCGTCAATACATTTCCGATTCTCCGATACCTTCCATCATGGATGCCGGGGACAGGTTTCAAACGCTTTGCGGCAGAAGATCAGCTCCCTGTGGCTTAAGCCAAACACGTTGGCATCGAGAGTTCGACTTGAGGCAGCTTAAGTTATTTAAGTCTCGCTCAAGGGGCTCAAATAATGCATTTTGTAAAATAATATCATAGGATAGCATTCAGCCAATTAAGCAAACTGAGTCATTAAGCGGCTTGAGCTGTCCACTTGAAGTCGGTTTGAGTTACTCAAGTTGTTTAAGCCCTGAAGTCGGTTTGAGCTGTTCAAGTCAGTTTGAGCCGTTGAGTCAACCTGAGCTGTTGAGTTGATTTAAGCCGTTGAGTCGATTTAAGGCCGGTTTAAGCTGCCCAGGCCAGTTTAAGCCGTTCAAGCCCAAGTTGGATCATGGATACCACCAACGGGATCTGTCACGGTAGTCGAAGCTCACAATTTGGACTGTGAATTCGTGTTCTCAAAGAGTCCGGACAAGAAATCGAGCCAAGATTCGGATGCCGATGAGGTTTGGGCGAAGGTCGACATTGAACTACGGCAAGTACGACTTTTGATGTACCGTCTTGGTACCGTCTTGTACCGTTCACGGCGTAAGGAATATGAAACTAGACAACCGGGTGGGGAGCGGCCCATGTCACGGAGGCAGAAAAGTGGATGAGGGGAAGGCAGTCGTGTGCACATGTTGAGTGGCAAGATGGTGGTGATCATGAAGGAAGAACTATGAGGGCCAAATAGTCGCGCAAACAACGAACAAAGCCCCGGCTGTCACATCAGCGCTTTGAGTGTCACTCTCAAGTCACGGGTCACAGCAGATCTCTTTCAAGTTCTTGTCTCCTTCGCTGCATGGTTGCTCCTGAACACGATGCGCATCGACGGACATGAGAATTCACACACACGATACTCTAGATCCAACTTCGTGCCGTGGCCCGGCGTTCGACAAACGCTCTCTCAGTGTGGCGCCTAGCAGACGACATTTCACGACTCGCCATGTCGCGATGCCACTCTGAGCGGCGACCACTTTGAGATTGGCGAGCGTTCCCCACGGCGGATAGGCCGAATGCTGACACAAGGAGTCGGGGAAAGGTGAGATTCCATACAACACAAAATGTCGTGTAGATGATCAACTCACAGCTCTGTCGCCAACTTTCCTCACGACAACGGAGTGTATTTGTGTGTACCATCCTTTCAATTTGTCCTTTCAATACGTCTCCTGCCCTTGCCTTCTCCTATTCCTTCTATCCATCGACCTTCATTCTCCCGTTTGGATTCTCACTCTCATCTGGCTTAATCCACTCGAATGGACTTGGTAGCAGTCCTGGCTTAATTGGCTCCAGGAGCTCAATTGGCTTAATCGGCTCAAAGAGCTCAGTTGGCTTAATCGGCTTAAAGCCCTCTGTATTGTTATTACTGGAGAAATTTTACTATTTTCACCTTTTTGAGTGTGGCTTAGATGCCTTAATGGTTCAAGTCACCTTAAGCCGGATCCTCGATGCCAACGTCTTTGGCTTAAGCCACTGGGAGCAGATGACAGTTGCGGCTGGTGAGGGCATCATGAATAGGAACTAGAACCATCTTTGCCTAACTTCGTCATCCAGAATGTCGCCAATTAACTGAGCAAATGCGGAGAGTGCAGTTTGAATTCGTGAAGCAAAATATGGTGCGACATCGAGCATCCTAGTTAATCTCGCGTTGACTGTCGCTGGTAGCATGATGGCGGGGAGACAAACGCGATCGTAGCAAGACTACTTGAGGTTGATCGCTACGATGAAGTCACTGTTCAAGAAATGGCCGCGACGGCGTACGCAGGTATATATTCTCACTTGCAACGTTTTTAAAACTCTAAATTTCCATTACAGCTGGGGCGGATACCGTACGCACTCTCCAACCCACAAGTTCTATGCACTAATAACAGATTTAGACTGTCTCGGCTCTGGCTTCGTTTTTCCTTGCCATGGCAGTCCATCCGGATATCCAGAAGAGGGCCCAAACCGAGATCGACACCATCATCGGTGCTCATCGATTGCCAGAATTTGAGGACCGCCCTTTATTGCCCTTTGTCGAGGCTGTTTATCGGGAGGTCATGCGTTGGAAACCAGTTGCTCCGCTCGGCGTGCCTCATGCGAACACCGCAGACGACACGTACAATGGCTACTTCATTCCAAAGGGTAATTGCCGTCCCCAGAAATCACATGCACACTAACTGCATGCCCAGGCGCGACCGTCATCAGCAATATATGGTGAACTGGTTCATTCTTGCCGCAGCTTTCTCCCTAATCGAGTCTCAAGGGCCATGACACGCGACGAATCCATCTACCCCGACCCAGAGCGCTTCAACCCCGATCGGTTTTTGACCGCGGACGGGAAGTTGAATGACGACGACACTGTGCTCGCATTTGGGTCGGTCTCATATTTCATGGTGTCCATGATATCTCTAACATTTTGCGTGGAATTAGATTCGGTCGGCGCATATGCGTGGGTCGTCACAATGCAGACGCGACCGTCTGGGCGACATTGGTCTCTGTCCTATCAACATTCAATATTGCGAAAGCGAAAGATGCTGCTGGGAACGAGATAGACATTGACCCCACTTATTCGGACGGCTTGGTCAGGTATGTAACATCAGCGCGCGAAAGACACGGATACTCATCGCAATCAATAGTCACCCTGAACCCTTTGCATGCGCCGTCGCTCCTCGCTCGGACACCGCAAGAAATCTAGTTCAAGCTACCCAAGGCAATGATGATCTGTGAATAAGTACATCCTGTTGACACGAGTCAAATGCGGAGTTGAAAGTCACCTTGACTTCCCCGAACTCCATCTTATTAGGCTGCTGATGTTGGTTCGGGGGGTGTCTCTTGTCCCCTGACCTAATTTGAATGCCGCTACTGTTACTTTGTGGAACTCGACTGTTACCTGGTGTGGTCGTCCGCCATGTGAAAATGTACGTGAGATATGTTCTCGTGCTAGGAATGCCAGCCAAACATTGAGCTTGTCTCCCGTTTTGGCTAATTCGCACATCGGTTCGTCTTTTGGGTACCTTCCTGTCTGGAGCCTATTTTCGCTCAAAACCCGCAAGCAGCGCGGCACGTATCGATTTATAAGTTTTACGACAAAATTCTGAAACCAAGGTAGGCTACGTCGCCCATGACAGTCGCACAATGTCCATTCGCCTCCGTTCTATGTGCCTTCGCTCCCACAAATAGCTATTTAACTCCAAGGCGATCTCTCCTGAACCATTCCTCAGTGCCCACATGAATTACAGCTCTCTGGCTCTGTTTGCTTTGGTCATTGTCCTGATCAGGTTTCTCAAGAAATTTCTCGCCGCAGGGCAGCAACACCTGCCTTTCCCCCCTGGGCCAACGCCTCAGCCCTTAGTTGGAAATCTCCGCGAGCTCCCACAAAACTCCCATGGTTAACTTACACCAAGTGGGGGCTCCAGTACGGTGCGTTTTCGTATTACCACAGAGAAACAATCTTTTCAATGGCGACAGGTTCGGACATTATCCATGCAAGCGCCTTGGGACAACGCATTGTGGTTGTCAACTCGGTCAAAACTGCGGTTGAACTTTTTGAAAAACGATCACACATCTATTCTGACCGTCCAGTCATCACGATGGTTGAGCTGTAAGAACATTCGCGCATGTTAGTAATTCTCACCAACGTGTTTCAGCATGGGATGGGATTTCGACATGGGATTCATGTCTGTGGGAGACACGTGGCGACAGCACAGAAGAATGTTTCAGCAGCAATTTCGCCGAGATATGTCGCAGAATTACCGGTCCATTCAGTTGAAAAAGGTCCACCAACTATTGCAAGGTCTAATGTCGAGTCCTGAAGAATTTCGGGAGCTCACTAAAACGTGAGCGATATTAAGCTGTCTCCTCGGAGCCGACAATATTCTTCAGGTTAGCTGCTGGGATCATCATGTCGACAATCTACGGATATGAAGTCAAGCCTACCAATGACCGATTCGTCACTTTATCTGAAAATGCTCTCAAGGAAATCGCCGAGGCATTCTTCCCTGGTGCCGCAGCGGTTAATACATTTCCGATTCTCCGATACCTACCGTCGTGGATGCCGGGAGCCGGTTTTCAACACTTTGCGGCAGGTTAGTGGACATAAACGGACATCATCAATTTCGACTTGAACGATGTAGAATGCCGCCAATTAACTGAAGAAATGCAGAAGGTTCCATTTGACTTTGTGAAGCAAAATATGGTACGCCATCAAGCATGGTAAATACTCCCTCATCGACTGCGAATTGTAGCACGACGGCGCGGATTCAAAATCAGTGGTGGCAAAACTACTTGAGGCTAGTCAAACTCGTGGTCGCCACGATGAGGCTGCAATTAAAGCGGTAGCTGCGGTAGCCTACGCAGGTATTTATTAATAGCTGCAGCATTTCTAAAACTCTAAAGTTCCATCACAGCTGGAGCGGATACGGTACGCACTTTCAAAGACACTGGTCTATCGACTCATCACAAACTTAGACTGTCTCGGCTCTGGCTTCGTTTTTCCTTGCCATGGCAGTCCATCCGGATATTCAAAGGAAGGGCCAAACGGAGATCGACACATTCGTCGGCACCAATCGATTGCCAGGATTTGAAGATCGCGCTTCCTTGCCTTTCGTTGAGGCTATTTATCGGGAGGTCTTACGATGGAGACCAATTGCTCCACTCGGCATGGCTCATGCGAGCGCGGTAGACGACATATATAATGGCTACTTTATCCCGAAGGGTAATCACGTTCATTGCAACTCATCTTCACATTAACCGCTTGCTCAGGTGCAACGGTCATGGGCAACATATGGTGAGCTGGTTTATTCTTGCCGCAGCTTCCTCCCTAATCCAGTCTATCAAGGGCCATGACACGCGACGAGTCTATGTACCCCGAACCAGAGCGCTTCAACCCCGATCGGTTTTTCACTGCGGATGGAAAGCTGAATGACGACAGCGTTGTGTTGATATTTGGGTTCCTCGATCTCACAGTTCGCCGGTCTATGAGATCTAACATCTTTTCATTAGGTTCGGTCGGCGCATCTGCCCGGGCCGTCACAATGCGGACGCGACAGTCTGGGCGACAATTGTCTCTGTCCTATCAACGTTCAATATTGCGAAAGCCAAAGACGCTGCTGGGAACGAGATCGAAATTGACCCGACTTATTCAGATGGGTTTATCAGGTATGAGCAATTTGCTGCCCCCAAACTATGATACTCACCCGTAACGCGTAGTCACCCTGAGACCTTCGCATGCGCCATTACTCCTCGCTCGGACATGGCAAGAAATCTGGTCCAAGCTACCCAAGCTTATGGCGATCTTTGAGTATCCTGTGTGTAATATTACCAGCTTTTCCGGCCAGTTTCCCTCTCGTATCTTACTTCTGATACCGGCCGAGGTCATGGGGGAAAAGGCTGCACAGAATATATGAAAGGATTTGAACAAGCAATAAAATTTCGCTCAAGTGCTAGGGAAAAAGGCTGCACAGAATATTTTGTATTATTACCTTGGCAGGAATGAAAGGATTTAAACAAGCAATAAAGTTTCGCTCAACTCCTATCAGAAACATTCGGATACCAAGTATAAAAAACAGAAGAGTATATAAGGGTATCATAGGCCACAGAGGACCAGACAATCGACGTCATCTGCCGAGCGAAATCTTCCAAAATGGTAGGCAATTTTGGAAGAAAAAAAGACATCCAAAGGCTCAGGGTAGCGAAGGACGAAATGTAGAGACGTCTGAGGTTGGGTGGGACATCGAATAGAAGGTGTTTGCTCATTGTCGTCCGGGCCGGATCCACGTCTAGACAACTTCTGGCTCATCCCTCGAGCGCCTTTGTGCGCTTCTGCAACTTCGCTCCGACTACGTGCTCATCCCACTTCGATGAGAACTGTTGGAGGACATTAGCAAGCGCAAGCCAGGAAACAAAACCAACGCACCATCCGGCGAATGACGGTGGTGGTTAGGAAGGAGCAAACTCTGAGGAGCACAAGACATACGACACGCTGACGGAAAACGAGGAAGACGACCGGCGGGAGCTTCTAGATGAGGGCGCGACTTGCGGAGGCAGCGAAGACGGCGGGATCATAACACCATGGGCTCAACTTCAAAACCATCGATACCAGGGGCAAAACACCTCTGACGACCAGCGGACGAGTAGGGCGACAATGACACCCCAAAGCCCGCGAAAAAGGTCCACCATCGAGACGAGAGGCACTGGAAGCAGCTCTTAGTGAGACGAGGGAGCACGCAGACAGCTAGAACGCAGGTTCTGAATGACCAGAAGAAACGCGTTAAAATTGAGTGAGCCAACCGCCAGGAGAATCCGATGGTCCAAAAAATACGGAATGCCAGACGAAAGCAGGTGTCCGAAATAGCGCATTGAGAATTGAGAATTGAGAAGTCAACTGTCCGAGCCCGAACAAAGCCAGCCATCGAAGCGTCGGGCTGCTGCCGCTCAAGAACTCGACGATGGCGAAATGTATGGCTCGGTGCTGAATGCGACGATGGGGGTGATGCCGTAGAGACTGCTGATTTGGGTTATGACCATAGGGGAAATGGCATAGCGGAAGAGGATTGATGAAACGAAACCCTTTAGCCTGCTTACACCAGCGTCTCGGGAAACAGCCATGTAGCTGCAATGTAGTACTTACATCGCTTGAAAACCATCTCGACGAAAGGTCGGTGCCCCATCACTTGGCATAAGTAACTGAGTCGTGAGAAACTTTCGGCTAGACCCGGCGGCCCGGAAACCGATCACCCGCGACTCGGAGTCACCCAAGAAAGAAATGCAAACTTTCATTTTGCTCTCATCACTGTTTCGTTCAAGGTTTCTCTGGGCAACCCTCGCATGCGCAGTACCTCCTTGCGCTCATCGATCTGCAAAATAAAAAACACTGACAATGACCGAGGCTGAGAACAGTGGTCTCCCAAGTACATTGTTCGTATTGTACGCGAGGCATCCCACCTCGTCACAATGATGTCCCGTGCTCGGCCGTATAATTGACAGTGGGCGTGCATAAACCCAAGTGTCACCCTCATTGTCGACGACCGGGACCCGACACGAACTCAGTACCATTGTCCAATGACCACAAAAACTGTCAACTTCCATTTTTCTTTTCTTTCAAGGCAGCGCCTTTCCACGCTCACTGGTGACCGATGCGTTCTTTCTTCACTGTTGCCTCTTTCTTGGCCCTTTCCCATGCCGCCGTCATTCCTCCACGCCACTCTCTTAATAAGAGGCAAGACGCACCCAAACTCGTTGTGGCCCATCATATCGTTGGAAACACTGCATCGTACACGGTGCAAGATTGGACTAATGATATAAACCTTGCGGCCGCGTCCGGACTCGGTGTGTGCTATCTAATACTCAAGTAATGCTCATTCTAATGGATCACAAGATGGTTTCGCGCTCAATGAAATTAGCTTTCTCTTGGTCCTCGCACTATCTAACCCGGATTTTATTTACAGGTGGGCCCCGATGACTTTCAGCTAACGCAAACGGCCAACGCGTGAGGGTCGATTTAACTCTTGCATTTTCTTGCACTGACTCGGAGACAAAGGTTCCAAGCCGCTGAAGCCATAGGCCCGACCTTCAAGCTCTTCTTCTCGCTTGATATGTCGTCCGTATATTCCTTCCTCTTGTTCCGGGGCCTTGGAATTTAAATTCTTTTCGGCGAACTATTCAGTGTACTGCCATGCGCAACTGTCGACGACGCAACTGCTCTCGTCGCACGCGTCACGAACTTTTCCTCGAGCCCTAACTACCTGCAACGTACCCCGGGTCAAGCATTTGTTTCGACTTTTGCAGGCGAGAGCTGTACTTTCGGACAAGACACGGTGCCGGGTTGGTGTCTTTCCGTTTTTTATTCAAACCGAGTGACTGACGATGGCCAGATGGTTGGAGAACCCAATTTACGCTGTCCCCCGCTCTGCAGGGCAAGCTCGAATTTGTGCCATCTTTCTTCATAGGTTTTTGCACAGATCTATAGCAGTTAATCGGGCTCTTGACATTCTCCTACATAGATCCCGCAACATTTACCCAGTTCAATGGTGTCATGGACGGTGATTTCAACGTTAGTTATCGCTTGACCGGCTTTGAATCTCGTTCTAATTCTCCACCCTCAGTTCAACTCCGGTTGGCCAATCCAGGTACATTTGTGTCATAAATCTCGTGTCGAGTCTGACCCCGAGAAACTAGGTTACGACCGCATTCGCGGCGGGTATCGCCACAGACCTTACGGGTGCCGATGGCACAAACGCACTGAACCAATTCATTGGCGCTAACGCCACCGACATTCAACACATTCAGAATCTTGCAACGTTGGCTACTGGTGGAGCCAAACTCACGTACATGGCGGCTGTCGCCCCCTGGTTCTTCACCCACTTCTCCCCGCAATCGTTCAACAAGAACGTAAGTTTAAATCCATCTTTCATGGTATTGGATTGATGATGTATCGCGTTAGTTCATTTTCCTCGCTGACCAACATTTGTACGCCAGACGGTGGGAGACCCTCATCGCTGAGCGGGATCAAGTCGATTTGGTCGAAGTTGTGACCTGGAATGAGTACGTTTTCCCGGAGATTTCCTTTGCTATTTGTCTAATCGCATACCAGTTACGGCGAGTCTCACTACCTCGGGCCCATCAAAGGTGACCTGCCAGCTGGTAGCGAGGTTTGGGTCGACGGCTTCCCCCACCAAGGTAGTTCTTGAGATTTCGAATTTCTGCACACTGTCTGAAACGTCGTGCAGCTTTCTTGGACCTCACAGCTGTTTATGCTGCAGCGTTCAAAACGGGTAACGCCCCGGTTATTGCGAAAGACGAGATCATCATGTATTCGCGCCCCCACCTGGCCAACGCCCAGCCTGCAGACCCGATTGGGCCGCCGACGAACTTCCAAGTGACCCAGGACGCGGTGTGGGCTATCGTAATGGCCACGGCACCTGGAAATGTCACACTCTCCACCACTGCGACCGATGCGCAAACTTTCGATGTCGACGCTGGGATTAACAAGCTTTCCATTCCCATTGCACCCGGAGGAACTCTGAATGCAGAGCTGTCGCGAAATGGCGCGAGTGTTGTCACACTGGCCAACCCGGGGTCGAACTTCACGTTTAACGGCGCTCCTAACACTTTCAACTATAATATTTTGGTGACCAGCGCCATAGCTTCATGAGAGAATATCTATTTGTATTTATGTTGTATGTTGTATGTTGTATTCTTTCCTTGGGGTGACTGTACAGTCGGAATAGAAACCATGAAGGGATTCTTTGCCTTCCACCTCGCTTTAGATTGACCGGATGACGGACTATGACGGCGTACGCGTTTGGGGCTGTGCTCATTTCCATATGTATAAAGCACTTTAAGCAAAAGCCAACAAATGCTTCAAATTAGTCAAGGAGGGTCCTGCCTGACCTGTGCCATCCAACATCATAAATCGCCCAAGTCGAGGTGCGTCTACGGCGACTCCGAGTCTACTATCGAAGGGGTACCTTTGCAAAAATCGGTACCTTTGCAAAAAATTGATCTATCCTTCGCAATTTTGAGTTAAATGCCTTGAAATAAAGATGATATGTTTATATGTCCTAGATGAGCCTTCCTATGTGGTTTCTGGAGCTGACGACGTGGATAGGAGTCCAAAGGAAAATCGAGAGTCGATTTTTGATGGAATCCATCAGAAATGATGGTCTGCCAATTTGGCGGGCCATCATTTTTGCAAAGGTGGCGTTTTGAGGTTTTCGACTCGGCAACCTCATGGCTTCCTCTACAGGCCACCAATATGCCTGAAAATATTCAAGTGAGGGATTAATATGTATGGCTCCGTAGATCCCAAAATTTGTAGAAATCCGGGGTGAGATGCTCACACACAATCCCCATCAAAAATATTTTGCAAAGGTACCCCTTCGATAGTACGCCACGCAGAACTGATGGTTAGTGTACGGCATGTAGACGGCATGTAGGTGAGCTCGTCACACGTCACGGTAAACACAGGTAGCCGTGCGTAGCCTCATGTCGCCGCACGTAGAAACTCTCTTAATGCACGTATGCGAAGGTAGATGGGGGTCAGTCTACGGGGGGTCGGAATCCAGTGAATGCCACCAGTGTTACTTTGTGGAACTTGAATGTTACCTGTGAAAATGTACGTGAGATCTGTTCTCGTGCTACTAGCTAGGAAGGCTCGAAGGCTGGCGGCCTGCCAGCCAAACATTGAGCTTGTCTCCCGTTTTGGCTAATTCGCACCTTCCGGTCCAGCGCGGCACGGATCGATTCACAAGTTTAGATTCGTTTACGACAGCAAGGTAGGTTATGTCGCCCACGAATCGCACATTGTCCATTAGCCTCCGTTAACGGTTCTATGTGCTTTCGCTCCCACAAATACCTATTTAGCTCCAAGGCGATCTCTCCTGAACCATTCATCAGTGCCCACATGAATTACAGCTCTCTGGCTCTGTTTGCTTTGGTCATTGTCCTGTTCAGGTTTCTCAAGAAATTTCTCGCCGCTTGGCAGCGACACCTCCCTTTCCCCCCTGGGCCAACGCCTCAGCTCTTGGTTGGAAATCTCCGCGAGCTCCCCACAAAACTCCCATGGTTAACTTACACCGCGTGGGGGCTCCAGTACGGTGCGTTTTCGTATTACCACAGAGGAACGATATTTTCAATGGCGAAAGGTTCGGACCTTATCCATGCAAGCGCCTTGGGACAACACATTGTGGTTGTCAACTCGGTCAAAACTGCGGTTGAACTTTTTGAAAAACGATCACACATATATTCTGACCGTCCAGTCATTACGATGGTTGAGCTGTAAGATCATTAGCGCATCCTAGTAATTCTCGCCAACGTGTTTCAGTATGGGATGGGATTTCAGCATGGGATTCATGCCTATGGGAGACACGTGGCGACAGCACAGAAGAATGCTTCAGCAGCAATTTCGCCGAGATATGTCGCAGAATTACCGGTCCATTCAGTTCAAAAAGGTCCACCAACTATTGCAAGGTCTAATGTCGAGCCCTGAAGAATTTCGGGAGCTCATTAAAACGTGAGCGATATTAAGCTGTCTCCTCGAAGCCGACAATATTCAGGTTAGCTGCTGGGATCATCATGTCGACAATCTACGGATATGAAGTCAAGCCTACCAATGACCGATTCGTCACTTTATCTGAAAATGCTGTCAAGAAAATCACAGAGGCATTCTTCCCTGGTGCCGCAGCGGTTAATACATTTCCGATTCTCCGATACCTACCGTCGTGGATGCCGGGAGCCAGTTTTCAACACTTTGCGGCAGGTTAGTGGACATAGACGGACATCATCAATTTCTCCCTGACTTGAACGATGTAGAATGCCGCCAATTAACTGAAGAAATGCAGAAGGTTCCATTTGACTTTACGAAGCAAAATATGGTACGCCATCAAGCATGCTTAAATACTCCCTCATCGACTGTGGATTGTAGCATGATGGCGCGGATTCAAAATCAGTGGTGGCAAAACTACTTGAGGCTAGTCAAACTCGTGGTCGCCACGATGAGGCCGCAATTAAAGCGGTAGCTGCGGTAGCCTACGGAGGTATTTATTAACACCTGCAGCATTTCTAAAACTCTAAAATTCCATCGCAGCTGGAGCGGATACGGTACGCAGTTTCAAAGACACTGGTCTCTCGACTCATCACAAACTTAGACCGTCTCGGCTCTGTCTTCGTTTTTCCTTGCCATGGCAATCCATCCGAATATTCAAAAGAAGGCCCAAACCGAGATCGACACCATCATCGGCACTCATCGACTGCCAGGATTTGAAGATCGCCCTTCCTTGCCTTTCGTCGAGGCTGTTTATCGGGAGGTCTTGCGATGGAGACCCGTTGCTCCGCTCGGCGTGGCTCATGCGAGCACCTTAGACGACGTATACAATGGCTACTTTATCCCGAAGGGTAATCGCTTTCCCCAGAACTGACACTCGCATTAACCGCTTGCTCAGGTGCAACAGTCATCAGCAATATATGGTGAGCTGGTTTATTCTCACGGCAGCTTCCTTCCTAATCAAGTCTATCAAGGGCCATGACACGCGACGAATCTATCTACTCCGAACCAGAACGCTTCAACCCTGATCGTTTTTTCACTGGGGATGGGAAACTGAATGACGACGCCGTTGTGCTGGCATTTGGGTTCCCTGATCTCATAGTTCGCTGGTCCATGATATCTAACATCTTTTCATTAGGTTCGGTCGGCGCATATGCGTGGGTCGTCACATTGCGGACGCGACAGTCTGGGCGACAATTGTCTCTGTTCTATCAACGTTCAATATTGCGAAAGCGAAAGACGCTGCTGGGAACGAGATCGACATTGACCCGACTTATTCAGATGGGTTTGTCAGGTATGAGCGATTTGCTGCCCCCAAACTATGATACTCACCCGTAAAGCGCAGTCACCCTGAGACCTTTGCATGCGCCATCACTCCTCGCTCGGACACGGCAAGAAATCTGGTCCAAACTACCGAAGCTTATGGCGATCTTTGAATATATCCAGAATATTTTGTATTATTAACTTAGCAGGAATGAAAGGATTTGAACAAGCAATAAAGTTTCGCTCAAGTCCTATCAGAAACATTCGGATACCAAGTATAAAAAACAGAAGGTGCTTGCTCATTGTCGTCCGGGCCGGATCCACGTCTATCCAGCTTCTGACTCATCCCTCGAGCGCCTTTGTGCGCTTCTGCAACTTCGCTCCGACTACGTGCTCACCCCACTTCGATGAGAACTGTTGGAGGACATTAGCAAGCGCAAGCCAGGAAACAAAACCAACGCACCATCCGGCGAATGACGGTGAAGAGTAGCGCGACGAGGGAGACGACCGGCGGGAGCTTCCAGATGAGGGCGCGACTTGCGGAGGCAGCGAAGACGGCGGGATCATGACACCATGGGCTCTACTTGAAAACCACCGATACCAGGGGCAAAACGCCTCTGACGACCAGCGGACGAGTAGGGCGACAATGACACCCCAAAGCCCGCGACAAAGGTCCACCATCGAGCTCTTAGTGAGACGAGGGAGCACGCAGACAGCTAGAACGCAGGTTCTGATTGACCGGAAGAAACACGTTAAAATCGAGTGAGCCAACCGCCAGGAGAATCCGACGGTCCAAAAATACGGAACGCCAGACGAAAGCAAAATGCCCGAAATACTGCATTGAGAATTGAGAATTGAGCAAGTCAACTGTCCGAGCCCGAACAAAGCCAGCCATCGAAGCGTTGGGCTGCTGTCGATCAAGAACGCCGATGGCGAAGATGTATGGCTCGGTGCTGGATGCGACGATGGGGGTGACGCCGTAGAGACTGCTGATTTGGGTTATGAACATACCCTTGACGATTCGATAATCCGGAATAATTAATCCAATATCCCAAATGGCCGCGGGCGCCGTTCGCTGCTGCTCGCCGTTTCATTGTCTGGAGGTGGCGGAGGCGGGGCACCGGCGGAAGCGGTGTTCGTGCAAGCGCGAGGAGGGTCTTGAGCGCCAGGTGATCGGAGGAAGGCGAGGGAGACGCACAAAAGCCTTTAGCATACACAATCTGCGCAAGGGCCATGAACACAATCTCAAGGTATAAGAGACTCTCGAGAGACCATATACGGATGCGGCAGCGAGACTTTCCCTCGGGTGCAAGGGTGACCCAAACAGCAGAGCTCGTGTTGAAAGTTGATCATATTCGCCGCGTTGGTGGCCTCTCAAGCATACCGCCCTTCCCCCATTCTCTCCAGCGGTATCATGATGGTCGCGACCATACCGCTGGCAGTTCTGGGACACAATAATGTAACGCTTCTGGGAACGATGGATGAACGGATGAAGAGGCGCTCGCCAAGGTGCGTAAGTGGGTTTCCGTCCATTACTCGCCGTTGCTCATACATCCAGCGATCGCTCGAGTTTTCAGCCCTTGCACGTTCCACGCTTAGTGTCGTCAGACCGGCAAGTCTCCAGTCCTGCTGCTTCTTTCATTGAACTGATTACATCCTCAAGGCCCCAGCAAGGTAAGTGTTTCTCCTCCTCCATCTAGTACACAGGTGATTGTTGTCGGGGAAGGGCTAGGTGGTTCAGGAGTTGAAATCCGCCGATAACCACGGAGTACCGGGTACCAGAAAGGGAGAGGTGAACCTGACGAGCTTAGCCAATGTGCCAGCTGCTGTCTGCTGCTGTCCCTTCGGGCGACCACCACTCTTGAAACCTCCCTAGGCCGAGACTCATCGTCGAAGACGCCGCTTGTAACGGTAGCGCACAGTTGGGCCGGTTTACCACCTAGCTTCCCCGCTGATAGATCGACACGTAACGAGGGGACGTAGAGGGAGGGGGGGGGAATTGCATGCGGGTTGGGTGCAGAGTGCGGGGAATTGCATGGTTGTACTTGTATCTTTTGTGTTTTTGCACGAACGCCGCTTCATGTATTGCGAATAGTTGATGTATGCCGTATGGAATCGGGGAAGTTGGGCACAAAAAGTTCATTGAAATCGGCAGCCAGAGCATGGGAAACGCAAATTGAGGTAGAATGGGGAGCTTGCACTAGCGTCCGGAAACAGCACTGCAATGTGAATCGCTGCAAGCAAAAGGTCAAGAGTATAGGGATCAAATGTCCGCGGGAGTCCCCCATCAATTCCCACGGGACACCCCGCTGCACGGAAAGGTCTCGGGTCATCCCGGAGGAAGCAAATACGTACATGTATATAGGCGTGCGCCTTTCTCTGTGGCCAAACGGCTGCATGTATTTCTGCCCACATGTACCCGAGGAAGCAAATGTGTGCATGTATATACGTGCTCCCCCTTTTAAATTCTCTGAGGCCAAACACCTCAGGCCTCAGGCTGCAGGTATTTCTGTCAATCCGTGCACATGTTCTCTCTCTCTCATTTTTGACAATGGTCTAAGTTTGAACCTCTGAGCTCCCAACATAACAACAAAAGCCTTGCATCCACCGCTGAATCACATTGGTTGAATTTTAAGTTTGAGTGGCCGAACAATACCAACGTAATTTCTTCTGCAGTATATAGTCTCTGTTGACAGACACTCTAGAATCAGTAATAACTCGTGCCTTGCTTGATTTACATGCAGTATACTAAAACCGTTATCACACATTAAATACAAGAGGAGAATTGGGTGAGCCATTCGAGCTAGGGGCTTGTCATTAAATTTTATCGGCCATACAACGATATAACTAGAGATACTACACGCGTCGACCCGCTCGATATGTACAATAGATCTGCAGCGCCGCGCACGACAACTAGAAATAGTAATGGTGTCCGGGAAGGACGCACCGGCGCCTGCGCACACGGACTTCCCTGCAGAATTGCAGTACAGGTGTATGGCGGCCTGCAACTTTTTGTATACATCTCCGCTCGCGCCCTCCCCTCAGGGACATCGCCGCAAGAGGTTCGTCACATGCACTTCCCTGCACGCAAGTCAGTGTACGGATATCCCTACAAGGACATCGTGGCAGAAACACACATGTTTGTGCATGGGCTTCGCCGCAGGTTTACGACCACACGAATCACCCCACACACGTATGCGGGACGCGTGCAGCTACCCATCACACGTCCCTGCACTGAAGTGCGCGAGGAAGTGCGTGGAGAAGAAGAATATCGGCAGCGCAAACGGTGCAGGGGGCTCGCGCATCGCATCGCGCGCCAGTGTTATACATAATGTGCACTTTTACTACGCCCACTGAATCCTGCAAACTCAAGTCAGCGCCGCACAGATCCCCGCACGCGCATCCCCGCACACATCTCTCTGCACGCATCTCCCCACACGCATCTCCCTGCACGCATCTCCCCGCACGCATCTCCCCGCACGGACATCCGTGCACGCATCTCCCCGCGCGCACTTCCCCGCACGCATCTCCCCGCACGCATCTCCCCGCACGCATCTCCCCGCACGCGCATGCACGCACCTCCTCGCACGGAGATCCCTGCAGGCACATCCCTGTACGCATCTCCCCACACGTATCCGCCCGCACGGACATCCCTGCACGCATCTCCCCGGGGCACTTTCCCACACGCATCTCCCCGCACGCACCTCCTCGCACGGACATCCCTGTAGGCACATCCCTGTACACATCTCCCCGCACGCATCTCCCCGCACGCACCTCCTCGCATGGACATCCCTGCAGGCACATCCCTGTACACACCTCTTCGCACGGACATCCCCGCACGGACGTCGCCCCGCGGAGAGGAGGGGAAAATGCGTGTGCCGCGATCGGTGGGCCGCAGCGAGGGTGGGCTTCCTGCGCCCCAATGCAATCATGGAATGTTGACCGTAGTGTGCATGCAACACGCGACGTAGAACATCGCGGGGGGCAGGGCATGACTCGGTTCCAAGAAAGAAAGAAAGGGAAGAAAAAATCGATGGTAAGCTCACCGTGTAACATGTGAATATGCCCTTCCTCAGAGTTCCTGCCCTTCAGCTATTCAAGACACTAAAAAAGGAGAGAAGAAGTAAGCAAAGAGAAGAAAAAAACAAGCAAGAAGGGAAGAAGGAAATCCAGACGATATTGAAGGTGTTGTTGGGCGCAGACAAGATTGGGTGATGTTTCATCATTGTACGGCGACCACAGCGAGAGGTAAAAATGCTGCAGCCACAGCAATTATGCCGCGGATGTCGAGCCGCACGCACACATCCCGTACGGGGTCTCCGCGCACGCATCCACACGCAACTACGTGCACTTGTCCCTGTGGACGAAACTCCGCACGGATAGCACTGCAAGGTCGCCGCAATCACGCTGCGGACATCTCTCTCCCCTCCTCCTCCTCCTCGAAAACCAAAATCCGCTAAGAAAAAACGAAGAGAACGAAACATTTGGAGAAATGTCGCGCACCGTTCAAGCGACTCTACCTCCTTCTTCCCTCTCCGGCTGAACTCCTCGTATCCCGGCCGGTGGGTCCACAGCGGTGGTTGAGGCGAAGACGAAAGCGTGATGATGGTGGTGGAAGACAAAAGCTGGTGATGAGAAACAAACACAAGCACACATCGCGACCATTCCAGTGTGGCGATTGCCCTGTGTAGCCATCGCGTGACGCATTTACATACATGTTCCTGCCTGCAGGGGCATCCGTTCAGGTAGATTCCTGCGCCGATGCGGCTCCAGGCATTTCTCCGCATGTCTTTGCGTGCGGCGAATGTCCCGTGGGAATTGATGCGGGACTCCCCCATCACTTTTGATCCCTATACTCCCATCCCTCTCGCTGCAAGCGGCATTTCAAGTGTGAAATAAGACAGCCCATCCGGTGACGAATCCGGGAAGGAAATACGCGAGCAGCAACTGCTGCTGGTCCGGCAACGAAGAAGACAAAGCAATGATCTATTTAATATACATATACATAGCAGCCAGGAGCTAAGAGTCAAGTTGTGTCCATTGGTGGAGCGTCGCCACTCGTATCCATCGGAGGAGCCTCGACGCTGTCTTCCGGTGAGACCGCCGGCCCCGGCTTGCTTCTCCGTTCAATCAAAAACGCTTCTATACGAGCCTTGAGTGCGACATCTACGAGAAGGTTCAAAACAGATTCAAAGGCTGTTGTTCGAAACCACTGACCAGGAATGACCTCGTCGATGGTGAGTGCCACACGGTTGAACGGGTCTTTTGCGTCCGAGAGCAAGTGCGATTTGATAGTCGACCGGTCTATGATCGTTCGCGAGGATGGCAAGAGGACAGGATCACGCATGATCGTAAACATGAGCGGGTCTGTGGAATTGTCAGTACCATATTTCTTTCGAGAGCGGTATCGAACCCGCATACCCAAGAACTCATCCGGCACCTCTCCCAAATCCTCCTCCGCCTCCATATTCAGCCTACACTCCTCCACCTTTGCCACAAACGCCCTCAATTGCTCCACCTCCTGCTCCGTCTTCAGCGTCCTCCTCAACGCCGTCTGCGCCGCCCGCTCAAACAGCTCCTGGCTATAACTCCGCCCATCGCCCGCCACCGCCCGCACAAACTCCTCCTGGTCGCTCAGATTCAAAAACACCTGGATGATATCGCTCAACAGCGCCTTCGGGTTGAACTTGAGCTTCTCCCGATCGCGGACCTCGAGGTCACGGTATTTTGGCCCCACGAGCGCGTGCAGGTTGTAGTCCAGCATCGCCGCGAGGCGGTCGACGATCTCGGGCATCATGAACGGCGTCTTGAGCTCCGCAGTGAAGACCTTGAGCAGCTCGACGGTCGACCGCCCGAGGGAGATGTACCCAGACGCGTGCCGCTCGAGTGTGCGCAGCGTGCCCTCGCGCTCGCGCCGCGCTTGCTGCGGCTGCGCGTTCCACGTCGCTTGGTCGTCCATCTCTTGTTGGATGATGTGGATCTGCGTGAGCTCGCTGAGGGACTCGTCCATGAGGTACGTCACGTCGTTGATCATCAGGTTGACGAATCGGACGAATTTGTCCCCATCCCTGCGACGTTCCTTTAGTATGTTGTTGCGCAAGTGCGAAGGAAGAAAGAAAACGAACCGCGCCGCCTCCGAGTTGAGCGCCTCCCGATGCGTGGGGTTGTCCCAGACGACCTTCAGGATATACGAGATGTTTCGTCTGTACACGATAAGCCACTCCCAGCCACAGAAAACCAGACCACCAACCGTGCACCTAGAGAAAAGAACCAAATCAGCAACGCTTCTCGACTAAACCAAATGGAAAACGCACTAAATTTGTCATAGAACTGTGAGCTTGCTCCCGTCTGCTCCACCTCTACGACCGAAAAAAATCAGGCACGGAACTCTTCAAGATCAAAGCACAACGCATAAAACGAACCGATGTAAAAGTGCGTCAGCGCGGGCATGAGGTGCTTCAACGCCATCGGATGCGTATTCAGCATATTGCCGAGGAGGCCATTGCGCTCGCGGCCGTAGCCCCAGATCCCGAAGAATAAAACCTACAGCCACGAGTTAAAGATGCCAGCATCGGACGAGGCGAAACCTACATCGTTGATCTTCGACTTCAAGAACGGGTTTTTGATGTACCACGTCGAGTTAAGGAAAGTCAGAACAAATATCAGGAGTTCGGTTTTGCCGGAAAGGTCGAACTTGTCGGGAGACGTCCTAAGCACGCGTCAGTAATCAGGTTCAAGGTACTTAATTAAGAAGGGAGGGGCTGACTGGACAATGAAATGCAGGTAATCCACAATATCCTCCAGGATGTACTCGGGCAGAACTCTGAACCCCATAGGGACTTCCTTTGGTAGCGGTAGCCTGTAATTCAGGATGAGCATGGTGCAGCAATTCACTTCCCAGAACACCACTTACGCTGCTGGGGGGTTCGGGTGCTTCTTGGCGGGGTCAACCTGCCGGATCAACCAGGTGGAAAGGAAGTTGGTGAAGCCGATAGACCGGAAGACGAGCTCGGGGTCGAGGAGCTGAGCCTCGAATGCTAGCTGCTGCATCCGAATCTTGCCCATCTCGGCCTGTTGCATCACCATTGAGAATACGATGGATAGGAGCGGAAATAAAATAATTAGACCTTGACGGCGTTTATTGCCTGCTCAGTCCGAGCCTGCGCCGGACTCTGTACACCACACGGGTCAATGTGGACGTCCCGCCCTGCGCAAAAAATGAGCTTACCCCCATCCAGGAGCCGTCGCCTTGAAGCATATCCAAATGCCGCTGCATGTCGTCGA